>PJEM01001525.1:0-196335 GCA_004023845.1 Helogale parvula
CTGGGTTCTCTATTCTATTCCATTGGTCCATGTGTCTGTTTTTGTGCCAGTACCATACTGTCTTGATGATGACAGCTTTGTAGTAGAGGCTAAAGTCTGGGATTGTGATGCCTCCCGTTTTGGTTTTCTTCTTCAATATTACTTTGGCTATTCGGGGTCTTTTGTGGTTCCATATGAATTTTAAGATAATTTGTTCTAGAATAGGTCTAACAGGAGAGACCTGGCAGGGGACCATGGGGAGAGGAAGGGGGAAAGAGAGTGGAGAAGAGTGAGGGACACAGATCAAGGGAGACTACTGAATACTGAAGACGAACCATGGACTGAAGGGGGAGGGGGAGGGAGGGAGGGGGTGATGGTCATGGTGGGGGGCACTTGTGGGGAGAAGCACTGGGTGTTATATGGAAACCAATTTGACAATAAACTATTATTAAAAAAAGGTTCATCTTTACAAGTTAGAAGGCTCTTTCCAAAATTTCTTTTTAAATATTAAAATTCAAAAGAGTATAAGAGAGTACATATTCTTCCTCCCCTTCCTATTCCTCAGATACCCACTTCCTCTCCCAATGTCTTCCAGAGGTAATTTAAGTGCGTGTATGTAAATGGCAGCACATGTAACATAAGTGGTAGCACACTTTACACACTATTCTGCACCTTGGTTTTTTTCAACTTAAAAATTTATCTTAGGTGGATGTTTTCCCAAGTCATTATCTTTCCAAATCAGTACACACAGAAGTTTCTCCTCCTCCTCCCCCTCCTCCTTCTTTTTGGTGGTGTTGAATTTTTTCTGTTGTAGTGAGGTATCATAAATTACCCTACGAACTCCTTTAGAAGGTACCTTTTAAAACATAATGAAATACTTTATTTCAAGCTGGAAGAATTTTTACTCTCTTATACTCTTTTAAATTTTAATTTCAAAAAAGAAATTGTGGATACTCTAACTATGTGGCAATAAATTAAAAAATATGTATGAACTAGCCAATTCCAAAAAAACCCAGAAATGACCTATGGCTCCTAGGATAAAAACCAGAACTCAAGTTGCTACAAAATATTACTTAAAATGTCCCATTTCCAACAAAAAATATGAAGCAGACAAAGAAACAGGAAAGTGTGACCTCATACTCCAGAGAACAGTCTGAATGAATTCTGAATGAAATGAGCTCTGAATGGGTTCAAACGCTGGATTTTGTAGAAAAACAGTCTGCAGCTATTGTAATTGCATCCAAAGAATTAAAGGAAGCCATGTTCAGAGAACTAAAGGAAAATGTGTGGCTGGTGACTTAACAAATAAGAAACATCAAGACAAAGAAATTGAAACTATAAAAACTAACCATATGGAAATCTATAGATGAAAAGAACAATAACCAAAATGAAAAAGTCACTAAATGGGCTCAACAATAGATTTGAGATAGCTAGATCTAGCAAAACAATTCTTAAAAAAAAATGAAGGCATAAAAAAAAAATCCCCAGTTAAACAAAGACTGAAACAATTTGCTACTAAGAGACCTGCCTTGCAAGAAATACTAAAGGAAGTCCTTCCGGCCGAAAGGAAGTGACACCAGATGGTAATTCCAAAGGGTGAAGAATAGTGGGAATGTTCAATTTGTGGGGAAATATAGAAGACTGTCTGAGTAGATTTCTTTAATTTTCTGCTCTAATCTCTTTAAGAAAACATAAAATTACGCAAATCAATGTAACATTTATAGATATAACCTAAAGATAATAATATAGTGTCAGTATGTTTTTGCAATAGAAATTGCAAATAGGAGGAAAAGAAATGAAATTATATTTGAACAAAGTTGCTATATTTTACTGGTATTGAGTCAGTATTCGCCTAAAGCAGATTTTGCTTATGCTAATTCCTTGAGTGACTTCTTAGAAAAAACTTAAACGATGTACTTACAAAATCAACAGAGGAATTAAATAGTATGCTAAAACATGTTTTTTTTAACACAAAAGAAAGCAATAAAGATAGAAAGACAAAAAAAGGATGTGAGATACATAGAAAACAAACAGTAAAGTAGCAGATGGAAATCCAGCCACATCAAATAACCATATTAATGGGAATTCACTAATTAGGCCAGAGATTATCAAGTTGAATAAAAAAGCAAGATCCTGCTGTATGCTATTTAGAAGAGACACATGAATAGGTTTAAAGGAAGGAATGAAATAAATACATGCCTTGGAAAATAAAAAATAAAAACATAAAGCTGGAATGGCTGTTGACAAAATAAATAAAATTTTACTAGAGACAAAAAGGGACATTTCATTATGATAAAAGGATCAATATATTAGGAACATGTAAAATTATAAATGTACACATATGTAATACAAAGTTCTAAAAAGTATGAAGGAAAAACTAATAAAATTGAGTAAAATAGATTCAACAAATATTGTTAACTCCGATATCTTACTCTCACTCACCTGTAGAAGAAAGTACAGACACAGAAGATGGGACAGCACTACCAACCAACTGAACCTAACTGATAGCTAAGCAACAGTCCACCCGACAAAAGCAGAGAACTCAGAGCACATGGAAACACAGTGTACTAAGTTATGGGATGCACTTAAAGCAATTCTTGGAGGGAAATGTATAGCTGTGAATTTCCATATTTAAAAAGTGAAAATATCTGAAACCAGTAACTTAAACTTCTACCTTAAGAAACCAGAAATAGAAGAGCAAACTGAATCCAGAGCAAGAGAAGGAAGAAATTTTATCAAGGCTAGAATGGGGGGGAATGAAATAGAGAATAGAAAAGCCATAGAGATAATCAATGAACCCAAAAGTTGGTTCCTTGAAAAGGGTAACAAAATGGACAGATCTTTAGCTGATTAAGGGAGAGAGTGGGAGAGTGAGAAAGACAGATTTAAAGTACTAACAGCAAGAATAAACAAGAGAGAGTACTGTTATTGACCTTGCAGAAATTAATAGAGTTAAAAGGAAATCATATGAGCAGTTAGATGCCAACTATTTGGTAATCAATAATCTAAATGAAAAGGACAAATTCCTAGAAAGACACAAACTATTGAAATTGATTCAAGAAAAAATAGGAAGTCCAAATAGGCTTATAACGAATAAAGAGACTGAACTAGTAAATAAAACTTCTCCAAGAGGAAAGTCTAGGCCCAGAGGACCTCATGGGTGAATTTTACCAAACATTTAAATAAGAATAAATACCAAACCTTTACAAACTCTTAGAAAAAATAGAAAAGGAGGAACCAGTTCCCAACTCATTCTGTAAGGCTAGCATTTCCAGAACACCAAAGCTAGACATCTCAGGAAAAGGCCAATATCCCATAAAAAAACAGAAGCAGTTTCTCTTCAAAATACTAATAAACTGGATCTAGCAACATATGAAAAAGATTATACATCATGACTATGTGGGATTTATCTCCAGAATGCAAGATTTAACATACCAAGAATCAATGTATCGCCCCATATTCACAGACTAGAGGACAAAACCACATTATCATTTCAGTAGACACAGAAAAAGCATTCAGCAAAATCCAACATGTTCTCATGCTAGAGGCAGGAAACAAACTAGGGGCAGAACGGAACTTCTTCAACTTGATAACGGCCATTTCCCCCCAAGACCGGAAATAATACAGAACTGTCTGCTCTTGCCACTTCTGTTCAACATTGCATCCAGCAATTCCTCTACTAGATTTATCACAAGAGAACTGGAAACAAAACACTTGTACATAATTATTTATGGTAGCCAAATAGGAAACAGTTCCAATGCCCATCGTCTGAGAAACGGATAAACAAAATGTGGTCTATCCATACACTGGAATTACTCAGCCGCAAAAAGGAATTAAGTACTGATCCGTGCCACCCCATGGGTGGGCCTCGAAAGCATTATGCTAAGAGATGGAAAAAAGATGAATAGCGGCCAGGAGCAGGGGATGGAGGAAAGGGGAGTTATGTTCATGGGTAGAGGGTTTCTTTTTGGAGTCACAGAAACGTTCTGGAATTATGTAATGGCAATATGGCACAATAAAGATACTAAAACCCACGAATTTTGTCCTGTAAAGGGTGATTTATATCTTAATTTAAAAAATCTGTGAGCTATGAAAACTTTACTGGGGCTTCTAATCAGATCCCTTATAAGCATACAGCTTGCGAGGTGTTCCCCCACAAGGGCATGTTCACATAAGCATCACCTACATAAAATATAGAACATTCCTGGAGTTCCAGAAGCACCCTGTACCCATCCCAGTCACTACTCCTCCCAAAGCAATCACTCTTCTGACTGCTAACCGTGAAGTGACTTTTAAACTTCAGACACATGGGATCCTAAGGCTCACGCTCTCTGTGTCTGGCTTCTTTCATCCAACATTTTGCTCATGAGAGTCACGCACACAGCTGTGCACCTGAAGCGTGTTCATCCCTCTTCAAGGGACGGAATTCCAGTGGGTAAATACTCGGAGCTAATTTGTTCCTCCTACTGATGACAGACATCTCGGGGCGTGTCTAGCTTTTGGCTATTAGTGTTGTGAACATCTTTGCATGTCTTTTGCTCTCAAGAGAACGTACTTCTTGAATGTGGAAGGCAGTAGCTAAGAACGCTGCAGAATCCTGGGTCTTAAGGTATGCGTGGGATCCGTTTGCGTTTACAGTGCCAAATAGTTTGGCTAAGTGTTTGTACCAACTTATACTCCTGATAGCAAAATATGAGAGTCCCAGGTTTTTGGAAAGGCAAAAATATTAAAAATACACGGTCATCAGCACGTTGAGAAAGGCGGGGCTGCCGCCCATATATTCCATTCGGATGAGCCTCCCAATGACCCCATTCTTCCTCGTCATCTCTCGGGCTGCCCTATGGAGTTTTTAAGACAATAAGACCCCACTTACTTGTCAGCACCCCTGTCCCTGAGCCTCTTTCTTAGGCGCCTTCACTAGAGACAATCCCCTGTGCTGCACTGAGTGAGGGAAAGCTCTCAGGAAAGGACGGGGAGCAGACAAACTTGTCCTACCTGAGAAGGAGTTGGAGGTAGCCCCACACTGCGTCCATCTGTCCTTTGCTAATGTCCGTCCGGGCAGAGCCACCGGCCACTCTGTAGCCCATCTTCATGCTGGGGGGAGCTGGTTAGCATCCATGCTTCCGCAGAAAGAAGCCCTCCTTGGACGTCCTTAGCATCTCCCGTTCATCTGCCTCATCTATGTACGGGCGTATCCAGTGATACTGTCTTCATTCCAAAACAAGTGGGGAAGACAGAAGTCAGCACGAAGGGAAAATACACCTACAGGAACAGTGAAACCTGTAAAAAAAAAAAAAAAAGTGGTGCTGGACATGTGGCCACGGCTGTAGCTCTCAGCAAAACCCAAACCCACGAAGGAAAGCAAACCGGTCAGCCAGGTGTGGTTTAGCTTTCTCTGATGGGGAGACTGAGGACCTGAGACTGGGTGACAGTGGCCAGCAGTGCACACTGTCTTCAGCCCCAGCCCCCAGAGAGAAGTCGCACAGTCCCAGTTAGATTTCTGAGGGGCCACGGAGAGAACAGAAAGGTCACGTCCGCTCTTGGGCTCAAAGGTGACATCTTCCCGGAGGTGCTGCGCAGGAAAGGAGGGCATCATCTCTGGGGGAAACAGCGTCACCTGCCAGCGCCGTGTTGGCCACACCTGCCTCCTTCCGCCTCTGCAGTAGATCATTTCATGGTGGAGACAGACTTCCAGCTTCTTCTCTGTCTACGAAATTCTCTTATATTATCTGTGTCCTCAGGCAGAGCTTCTCTCTGGGTCCAGGTCATTGCAAAGTGTGTACGGGGCTCCTGTTTCGGTTTGGGCACCACGCGAGGAGCTGTGAGCCACCCAGGAGGGGTCTGGGGGCGCATCGGGAGCGCGGCCACGCTGAGCAGCCCAGAGGATGGTGACCCAGCCCCGCGCGGCCCAGGACAGCCACCTGATCTGAAGTCCTACGTGTGCCAGTGCCTCCGTCCTGTTCTCTGGGCTGCGGGATGGAGACCAGGATAGAAAATGTCAAACCCCGAACGGCGTCAATAAAGGCAGATTCGTACGTAACGGAACGACATTTATAACGTGCACTGGTCTAAACAGTCTTTGAAAACGCTTAGGAAGGAAGTACGTCTTTCTAACGTCTCTGCGCACGGCCGTCATGTCATGGGGGTCCACCGCGGGCCAGGTGCTGTGGTAGGTGGTTTCAAAGTCACCCCCGTACAAGCTCCTGTGGGGTGACAGCCAGCTCCTCGTCCCACAGGTGCGCACACGGAGGACGCCAGCTGGGAGCACAGCCAGCTGAGCCTCCGCAGAAGAGGGCACGTCCTCCCCGGCTCCACCTTTACTGCGGCAACATTTACACACAATGTGACGAAATAGGATCACACACGATAGGATAAATTTTAGGAAATTCTGGCCTGGGCTTCCAGAATAAGCAAGCCAGAAAAACATGCATTGCATGAACATCTATTTTATCTTTTTTTTTTTTTTTTACTTTTTTTTGAAGTAAAATGGTCTCTATTTGCAGATGGTATGATATTATATGTAGAAAACCCTGAAGATCCCACCAAAAATCTATTTTAGACATTCCTTAGTAGAGAGGGTTTAAACAGTAACATCTTGAATAAATAGCTGATTTGGGGAGGCTAAGGACTCCTTAAGTGAAATGCTTGAAGCATGCATGAAGCTTTCTTCAGGTGCTCTTACTTAAGATGGTTGAACTAGAATCCTCTTGCTTTTAGGACAGAATCGCCTGGTCCAGGGACCCAGCGAGCACTCTGTGATTGGTAGTCTCCATTTTGCTGACGTCCAGCCTTCTGTCCTGATTCTTACAGATTTGTGCCATTTGCAGTCAGCATTTTGGTGGCTCCGTTAGAGCCCTTCTAGTATTTGAGCAACATACAAATGGAAAACCTAGGCTTTAGAGCTCAGCTTCCTTTTTAAAAAATTTTATGTTTAAGTAATCCCTACATCCAACATGGGGCTCGAATCCACAGCTCCAAGATCAAGAGTCGCACGCTCCGCCAACTGAGCCAGCCAGATGCCCCTCGATTTCAATTTCAAGCACAAAGCAGGACTATTTCTCACTTGATATTGAGTTTGCAAGGTGAGTGATCTCTAGAAACCTAAAAAGCACACGGGGGGATCCCTCAGTCTGAAAATAACAAACACTCTAGAATAAAGAAAGTGTTTTACTTTTTAAATGACCACAGTGTCTTTTTGGCTATTTATTATAACTAAGCCATTCTGCAAAAGCTCAGGAAATATGATTTTAAAAAACTTTAAAAAGTATTTGTATATTTTTGAGAGAGAGAGAATGGAAAGAGAGAGAGAGAGAGAAAGAGGTAGACAGAGACAGAGACAGAATCCAAAGCAGGTTCTAAGCTCTGAGCTATCTGCACAGAGCTGGGTGTGGGGCTTGAACCCATGAACCATGAGATGATGACCTGAGCTGAAGTCTGATGCTTAACTGACTGAGCCACTCAGGTGCCCCAGAAAAGATGATTTAAATGCCATGATGGATCCAGCTTCTCTAAGGTCTCACCTCTGCCTGGCTACTCAACTTATTTTTTAGGCCTCAGAGCTGATCATATCTCGAACTTCTGCACCCATTGCCCTAACAGAACCTTCTGGGGCTTCTCAATGGCTACAGGGTAAATTCCAAACTCTAACGTGGCACGTAAGATCCTTCACTCCCAGTGCCAGCTTTGTGTCCACAACTGGTTCTTATCACCTCAGACTCCATGTGAGAAGCCCCCCCCCACCCCCAACCATGTTTTCTAGATCCTTATACAAAAGTCCCTACAGCAGCCCTTCTAGCCGCTCCCTCTGCCTGAAAGACCTTCCCCTACTTTGGAACGTCTGTCTTTGTTAGGTTGGCCTGACTGTCCCTGGTGCTGTGTACATTGTCCTGGTTCAGACACTGATAACACGGTATTGTCACGAGGGGGTCCCCAAAACACAGCGCAGGGTGTGGCACAAGGCAGGTGGCCAGCATGCGTTTGTGTAATGAGTAAGAGGAATGAGTGACTTCTGACGTGGTCGTGTGGTCAGCTTGTGGCTGCATGGTGGGGGGGGGGGGGTGTGGTCCAGTTTCACGATGACCCAGGTTGTGTGCCTCTCTTAGTCTCCGTGACTGCTTTGTGAGAGGGCGATGAGGAGGAAATGCCAGAATGGAATGGATTGGCTTCTGGAGTGGATCCTGTGGCCTTGATACGACCGTCCTCCCCCACGTACCCAAAACAGCGAGCACTTGTCCCGTTAGTCACCATGCAGCAGCGCCCAGGCATGTCTCAGAGCTGCCCCGGCCACTGTGTGCCACTTGAATAGAATGGACTAAAATGAGCTCCCATCCCAAGTCACAAACTCAATGTCTCGGATGGCCCGTAGTCCTGCCAGGGTCTTTACTGGGCTCCCAGTGACAGGAGGGTCCCGGAGCCCCTGGGAAGACGGACAGTTAAGGATGAGCTGTTCTCGATAGCTGGGAGATTCAGAGTCTTGGCCATCAGCCTCAAGGGCTGGGAGGCAGGTGGCGGCCATGTCTGGAGGTGCACCTGCTGACGGGGGTGTGCCTTGGAACGGGGCAGCCCCTCAGGGACCGGGGCCGGGCGTGTGCTGATGCCCCTCACAGACCTGCTTCTACCCAGCTGCCTTTTCATCTGCTGCCCTTGGCTCTTTGACTCACAAGGTCCGCTGGAAGCCTGGGGCTGACATGGTCATTCTTCAGGGACCCCCAGGAGATGTTCGCATCCTACCCTGGTTTCAGGACCACTTGGGTTTTTCTTCCACAATTGTTTTACTCATCTGTTGACAACGGAGCTTCTTTTCCACTGGCAACTGAGAAGCAAAGGTGCGTGCCGCCTGTGGGCAAACACTCGGGTCTTCGATTACATAGGTTTTGTCTTTACCCCTCTCTTGCCTCTGTTTATGTTCTACCCACTTTTCCACTTTCTACCTTACGACCTCCTGAAATTATTTATGGCACAATGTGAAATATAAAGAACTTGGTTAAACATATGGAAGGCTTAGTATGAATAAGAAAAGACCTCTCTTTTCTTGCCTTATCTCTCCAGCTGCCCATGAACCACCATTGCCAGGCCAGGCTCGGGGAACATTGGCCCAGGGGACTTGGAGTTTGGTCCTGACTCTGCCAGCAAATCACTGTACCCTTTGAGCCTCCCTTTCCTGTTAGGTGGCTCACTGTGTGTTGGTGCAGAAAAGCAAGATAAGCACAAAACCCTTGGGTCAGTGCTTCATCAGCACGGCGGTGCCTAATCACGGCCCCAGGCATTCTGCTCACCGAAGGGGGACTGAGAGTAGGCAGGCAGCTCAGTGGTCAGGTCCAAGTTGCTGCTGGTCCCCGGGCTCTCTGGCAGGTCACAGAGATTATCGTTCCAGAAGTGGTGTGGTGGCGTGGGTGCACGGGGGGGAGGGAAAGGCTGCAAGCCGATGACTTTCAAATAGAAGAACATTCTGGAGCAATTCTGAGGCCTGAGAGGGGGCGGGTGGGAGCTGTCAGCTCTGGCTTCTCAGTGCTTCCCCTGCTTCAGAGATGGAGATGGCCTCCGCGAGAGCCATCTTCTGGGCTTCCTTCTCCAGGACTCCAAGTTCTGTGTCCTGAATGCCTCGTGCCAGAGCTGGCCGGCCTGCCCCCTTCTCCCCTCCTCCCCTCCCTCCCTCTCTCTCCTCTCTCTCTCTCTCTCTCTCTCTCTCTCTCGACTTCTCTCAGTCCCATTAATCCGACACATGGAGAGGTCACTAGTCGCCAGGCGCCGGGCTCAGCACCAGGAGGGACCGACCGAGTCTGCTCTTGTGCGGTCCAGGGCCTCAGAGCTGCAGCCTCTGGAACTGAGCAGCACAGGCTCCGGTCAGGAGCCTTCAGGGCGCTTTAGAGGCCCCGGGACACGCCCCGAAAGGTTTGCGGACTCTTCTTTTCTCCAGTTATTAGAAGTAAAAATGATTAGGCTAAATCATTTCTGGAAACCAGCATCTTGAAGATATTAAAGGGGCCGGCTGTTTTGAGAGCTTCTGTGGAGCGCTACATTTTAGGGGGAAATTTGACGTTTGCCATCAGGTCCCTCTTGCTATTGGACTGGAGATCGGAAAACAGTTAAAGAGGCGATTCCCAAACCGCCTTGGATGATGAACCCCCTGGGGTCCTGTTGGAGCGCAGGTTCTGGCTCAAGGAGCGCCATGGACTCCTCTGCTCCAGGCTGCGGCGACCCCCTTCCTCACCAGCAAGGACTGAGGTCAAGGCCTCTAACTGTGGCGTGGCTGCAGTTCTGGGCCAGGTGGCGCTCGTTGTGGGACTGTCCCCCACCTGGCAGGCCCTCAGCAGCACTCCTGGTCTCCACCCACTGGATTCCAGTAGCTGGCTCTTCCCCTACGTGTGACAACCAAAAAATACCTCCAAACGTTGCCGAATGTTCTGAGGAGCAAAGTCATTCCGAGTTGAGAACTATTGGATTAGATGATTCTCCAAGGCTTGAATCCAGGTTTCTTTGCTCAAAAGCCCATACCAAAAGCTCTCAGTCTGAAAACATGCACGTGACCGAGACTAGGAAATGATGGCCCCAAAGCTGATCTCAAGGTGTCCTTTTGAAGATATAAAGTCACAGATCCACCTGTCTTCACAACAGCCACACGCAGCAGAGACTGCTCCCCCAAAAGGCTGGTGCAATGACATTTACACGCTGAAAGAGACCCTGGTGTGTGGTAGAACCGCAGCGGGGGTGACAGGGAGGGGACACCACACAGGGGCTCCATGACAGGAGTGAGTGTGAGCCTGCCTGGCAGGACAAATGCCGTCCCTTCTGGCTCAGCAACGGAGCCGTCCCCGAGAGGCAAGGGGTTCAGATTCATCTCGATCAGCAGAATGTGTCCCTTTCTTTACAAGGGGACTTTGCTCCCCTTATCTGCTGGACCAAGGAGGGCGAGAGGGCTTTAAGCAGAGTTGGGTGAGCGGCCAGTGACTCAGCGCTCACCGGGACAGAGGCAGAGGTCCACGCTAACCGGAGAGGGGCGGTCCAGCCCCGGCCCGGGGTGAGGAGCCAGGGAGGGTGAAAGCTGGAGAGAGAGCAAGCAAAGGCCACTGCCCAACTGGATGCTCATGGATTTGAAAATGTACTATTAGCTCTTATGGCTCAGAAAGAAAAACAAGGGGCCCCTAAGGGGCTCAGTCGGTTGTGTCCATCCAACTTCGGCTCAGGTCATGATCTCACATTCTCTTGTAAATTCGAGCCCCACATCAGGCTCTGTACTGACGGCTCAGAGCCTTGAGCCTGCTTCCGATTCTGTCTCCATCTCTCTCTCTCTGCCCCTCCCCTGCGTGAGCACTGTCTCTCTGTCATATGTAAATAAACATAAAAAAAAGAAGGAAAAACAAGATGGTACTTTAGCAGTTGGATAAACTACTGTGCTTCTACTGAGCGTAGAAGTTAAACTTCTTTCAATGTACCGTTTTTCTTAGATATTTGACCTTGGAACCATGGGAATTGAACCCACTTTATTTTTTAGAATAGTTTTAGGCTCACAGCACAATGGAGCAGGAAGTACAGAGAGTTCTCACACAGCACAGCCTCCTCCCCAGGGACACGCTGCGCCAGAGCAGGACACTTGTCGCACTCTGTGAACCAGCACTGACACCTTATCACCCGAAGTCCAGAGGTTCCATTAGGGTTCGCTCCTGATGATGTATGTTCTGTGGGTTTTGACAAACGCATAATGGCGTGCGCCCCCCGTGACAGTATTTTACAAAACAGTTTCATGGCCCTACCAGTCCTCCGTGCTCCCCCTAGTCATCCCCCTCGAACCTTAACTCGCCGCAATCACTGATCTTTTTATTGTCCGCGTAGCTTTGCCTTTTCCAGAGTGCCACTTAGTTGGATGGACACAGTTGGTTGACCTTCCAGGCTGGCTTCTTCACTTATCAGTCTGCATTTGAGTTTATTCCACGTCTGTTTGTGCTATGTGAATATTTTACCAAGTCATAAACAAAATTAAATTCGAGAAGAACAATCTCCTCAGATCAGAAGCAAAATGATACAGATGACCTTGACTATTCTAAGTGACTTTAATGTACACTAATTTGACCGGACATCCCCAGTTGGATGAACCTAAGGACAAAATAACTGCAAAAATGGGTTTTTGTTGTTTTTTATTTATTTATTTTTCAATTTACATCCAAGTCAGTTAGCAGATGGTGCAACACTGATTTCAGGAGTAGATTCCCTAATGCCCCTCACCCAGTCCCCCTCCCACAACCCCTCCAGCAACCCTCTGTTTGTTCTCTATATTTAAAAGTCTCTCATGTTTTGTACCCCTCCCTGTTTTTATATTATTTTTGCTTCCCTTCCGTTTATCTGTTTTGTATCTTAAAATCTTCATGTGAGTGATGTCATATATTTGTCTTTCTCTGACAGACTAATTTCACTTAGCACGATACCCTGTAGTTCCATCCACGTAGTTGCAAATGGCAAGATTTCATTCTTTTTGATTGCTGAGTAATACTCCAGTGTGTATATATTCCACATCTTCCTTATCCATTCATCCATCGATGGACGTTTGGACCCTTTTCATACTGTGGCTATTGTGGATAGCGCTGCTATAAACATTGGGGCGCATGTGCCCCCTTTGAAACAGCACACCTGTATCCCTTGGATAAATACCTAGTAGTGCAATTGCCGGGTCGTAGGGTAGTTCTATTTTTAATTTTTTGAGGACCCTCCATACTGTTTTCCAGAGTGGCTGCACCAGTTTGCATTCCCACCAGCAGTGCGAAAGTGATCCTCCTTCTCCGCATCCTCGCCAACATCTGTTGTTGCCTGAGTTGTTAATGTTAGTCATTCTGACAGGTGTGAGGTGATATCTCATTGTGTTTTTGATTTGTATCTTCCTGATGATGAGTGTGTTGAGCATTTTTTCATGTGTCAGTTGGCCATCTGGATGTCTTCTTTAGAGAAGTGTCTATTCATGTCTTTTGCCCATTTCTTCACTGGATTATTTGTTTTGTGGGTGTTGAGTTTGATAAATTCTTTATAGATTTTGGATACTAACCCTTTATCTGATATGTTATTTGTGAATATCTTCTCCCATTCCATCAGTTGTCTTTTAGTTTTCCTGATTGTTTTCTTCTCTGTGCATAAGCTTTTTATTTTGATGAGGTCCCAATAGTTCATTTTTGCTTTTGTTTCTCTTGCCTCTGGAGACGTGTTGAGTAAGAAGTTGCTGTGGCTGAGGTCAAAGAGGTTTTTGCCTGCTTTCTCCCACTAGGATTCTGAGAGCTTCCTGTCATACATTTAGGTCTTTCATGCATTTTGAGTTTAGTTTTGTGCTTGGTGTAAGAAAGTGGTCCAGGTTCATTTTTCTGCATGTCGCTGTCCAGTTTTCCCGCACCATTTGCTGAAGAGACTGTCTTCATTCCTTTGGATACTCTTTCCTGCTTTGTCAAAGGTTAGTTGGCCATACATTTGTGGGTGCATTTCTGGGTTCTCTCTTCTGTTCCATTGATCTGAGTGTCTGTTTTTGTGCCAATACCACACTGTCTTGATGATTACAGCTTTGTAATACAGCTTGAAGTCTGGGATTGTGATGCCTCCTGCTTTGGTTTTCTTTTTCAAGGTTGCGTTGGCTATTCAGGGTCTTATTTGATTCCATACAAATTTTAGGATTGTTTGTTCTAGCTCTGTGAAGAATGCTGGTGTTATTTTGATAGAGATTGCAAAAATGGTTTTAAATGGTTTTCAACACTTGGTATTATTCAGTTATTTCATTCTTTTTGAGATAATGTTGGTTTTACTATTCTGAGGTTGTCAGATATGTAATGTGGAATAAAGCAAATAGGTAATTATATTCTAATTCTATCATTAACAAAAATAACGTCTACTCCCAATGTGGGGCTTGAACTCATGACCTTTAGATCAAGAGCCCCACACTCTACCAACTGAGCCAGCCAGGCAGCCCTGATTCTACCATTCTTGATATTCTGAAAACTAGGACTGTCAGTGTGGAAGAAAGAAAATAGAAATGGAACACAGAAGGGGTGCCTGGGTGGCTCAGTCAGTTGAGTGTCCAACTCTTGATCTTGGCTCACGTTATGATCTCACAGTTCATGAGTTCTAGCCCTGTGTCAGGCTCTCTCCTGTCAGTGTGGAGCCAGCTTGGGATTCTCTTCTTCCTCTCTCTCTGCCCCATCCCCCATAAATAAATATAAAATATAAAATAAAATAAAATGGCTTCTCTTACTCCTGGTGATCAGTTCCCCTCCCCTTGGTTCAGTCCCGTAAGGAAAGGAAAATCACAGGTTAACATAATTCTCACAAAGACTGGCTGATCAGATTATCTTGGTATAGGTAAAAGGATTCTTTTTAAATGTTTATTTATTTATTTTGAGAGAGAGAGAGAGAGAGAGAGAGAGAGCAAGAGTGGGGGAGGGGCAGAGAGAGGGAGAGGGAGAATCCCAAGCAGGTGCCACACTCTCAGTGCAGAGCCTGATGTGGGGCTCAAACTCGATAACCATGAGTTCATGACTTGAGCCGAGATCCAGAGTTGGACGCCTAACCACCTGACCCACCAACGTGTCCCTGGAGGGGGATTTTTAAATGATGTGTGTTAACCCGTATCCATTTGGAATTTCAACAGTGGACTACGAAGGGGCAGACGGTGATGGGTGGGAACTAGACTTATTGTGCTGATCATCCAATGACATGTACCAATATGGAGTCATTATTGCACGCCCGAAACACATACAATGTTCTAAGTCAGCAAAGCCTCAATAATGTGAAAAGAAGGGGCAAGAAAGTTCAGAATCGTGCAGTGGCCCTTTTTTTTTTTTTAAACAGAGTGGGAAGGTGATGAGAAGCCCTTTCTCAAAGCCCACTCTGCCTTCAGGTAAATTCCAGCGGGACGACTAGGAATATTGGACAAAGAAAATTACAGGGGCTTGGAACTCGGTTTCCTGCTAGACCAGCGTTGCTGACAATTTGCAGGACACAGTGGGACTTAGCCACACGGGCTGCCCACGATGAGAGGTCCACGCCTCAGCCCCGTGGAAGCACCTGCTGCCTCGGGGCTCCGTGGGCGGGAAGAGGCGGAACCGGCACCACGAACAGGCTGCTCACTTCTTTTTTAAAGGAAATGAGCTCCAAGCCTGGGAGATGCTGACAAGCTGGTAATTCTGGAGGCTCCTACGCAGTGTTTATCCAGTGCAAACACTTCGGAGGTAGAAGTGAGCAAACATCTTTGGGTCAAGAAGTACTAGGAGAGCCAAAAGACACAAAAAAGAGCCTGCCATGAAATCCACGGAAATGCTGATGGCAGTTATCCGGAAGGGAGGGGGCGGGGGTGGGGAGGGACCATGGGTATTTTCTCATTTATAGTTTTCAATATTTTATGCATTTCTACTAGCAGCAGGGATTGCTCTCACACTTAGACAAAAGTATAGACGCTATTTTCATAAAGAGAGAAGGAGAGAAAAAATTTATTGGATTTACCTAGAACATGAGATTGGGATTGGGAAGAGGCTACAGGGGATAAATTAATCTGTCCTAAAGTCGACCAATCTCAACAGCCTAAAATGTCTAGAAATGCAGGGAATTCGAGTTTAAACCCTGGATGGATTCTGGTCATGGTTGGAATCTGCACATTAACGTAAAACTATCATTTTAAATATTGTATAGTGTTTACTTAAAAAGAGTATAATAAGTAATATCTTATACTTTACTGTTGTCTTTTTCCTATATTTTAAATAGTTATTTATTTTTGAGATAGAGTGCATGTGAGCAGGGCAGAGGCAGAGAGAGAGGGAGACAGAGAACCTGAAGCGGGCTCCACACTGTCAGCACAGAGCCCAACGCGGAGCTCAAACTTGAGAACCGTGAGATCGTGACCTGAGCTGAAGTCGGGGGCTTGACTGACTGAGCCCCCCAAGCGCCCCTCTATTTTTGAAGTGTTCCACTTTTTCTCTTGGCCACCAGGATGCCTGGAGCTTAGTCATATGTCACAGTACAATATGTAGCCATTTCCTCCCTCCCTTTCTTAACTTCAAGTATATTATGTTAGCTCCGATAATTCTGTTTTATCTGTCTTTATAACAAGCCCACTATAATTCTGGGGAGCGGATGGAGGTATAATAGTAATGAATGATCTTATTTGAGAGAAAACCTCTGAGATGCCAAGAGGAAAAGGAGTTTTTCTGTTGTAGACGGTGAGGCTGACTCGCAGAGACGGCGGTGGGATTCTGGACTTGATCCATTCGAGCTACAACCTGACTTCTCAGACTCTTCCTTCAGTCCTTCTTTCATGGCTAAGTAGTGGGGCTTGAGGATGGCTCTTGGTGACCCCACGTCAGCGGTGGGGACAGGAAAGGCTTATTGCCTTCCGTTCCTGGTCACTCCCCGTCTCGAAGGGCGGAAAGCAGGCACACAGGCGACCTGCCCACATTGCTGTTTGTCCCTCCTGGAAGCAGGTCGTTAAGAACCAGTCACACAAGACTGTGGAGGCCGATGATGGCAATCAGCTTGCCCAGTCTTGCTTTCAGAGCCAAGGCTGGCTCCTCCAGAGACGTGCTGTCTCATTTCCGTCCTGGCTTGGTGACATTTTTATTCAGACCGTTGTTCTCCTGAGGGTCCCGAGTCTCTCTCCATGGCTGGGGAAGCCTGTTCTCTTCCTCATTGCTGGGACTCTCGCTGGGCTAGCTTCCTGGGCTCCTGCAGCAAGGCGCCACAGATGGAGGCCCACACAGCAGACATTCACTTCCTCACAGCCCTGGCGGGGGAAGCCGGAGATCAAGGCCTTGGCACGGCCGGTCTCTTCTGAGGCCTCACTCGTTGGCTTGCATACGGCCGCTTTCTTCCTGTGTCTCCCTTTTGTGCATGGCTGTGTCCTAAATTCCTTTTTTTTTTAAATTAAAAAATATTTTTAAATGTGTATTTTTGAGACAGAAACAGAGTGTGAGTGGGGGAGGGGCACAGAGAGGGAGACCCAGAATCCTGAAGCAGGCTCTGGGCTCTGAGCTGTCTGCACAGAGCCCAACATGGGCTGGTCATGACCTGAGCCAAGGTTGGATGCTTAACTGACTGAGCCACCCTGTGCCCCCTAAGTTCTTTGTATAAGGATGCCCATAACATTGGATCAGGGCCCATGCTAATGGCCTTATTTTGATTTAATCACCTCTGTAAAGATGCCCATCTCCAGTTAAAGGTCACATTCTGAAGTACTAGAGGTTAGAACTTTATTTAACATATGAATTTGGGGAAGGGATGCCATTTAGCTCATATGCTCACCCTCCATCTCCTGGTTTGGGCAATGGCTTTTGCAGAGGGTGGCCCTAAGCATGCAGGCTGGCCAGGGCGTGGCCTCCCTTCCTGAGCCAGTGGCTGGCCACGCCCCCTGCTCAGACACATCTTCACTAGCATCCCAGCTCTGCCACTTGACACGTGACCTTTGACAGTCTCCTCCATTTCTCTGAGGATCGGTTTCGTCATATGGAATCACCTCCTTCCTCCCTATAAAGGTTGTTATGAAGATTAAGGAAAACAAGGTCTGGAAAGTTCTGCCTCTGGGGAGGAGCTGGAGGAGGAGAGGCTATGGCTGACGACCCGGTAAATCACCTGCTCATGTCACGAGATGCAGGCCAGTTCTGCCCCAGAGCCGACGGGTCAGTCACACCCGAGGACAGAGTCTGGCAGTGACGGTCTCTGGGCCTCCTCGCAGAGATACACCCTCCTCCACTGGGCATCTCTCAGAGCTCAGCGCAGGGTATGTCCAAAGAGAGGAAGTTCTTTCCCAACTTCTCTTGCACCTGGTAACTTCGACACCCGAATGGTGGGCTTAGGTCTTGATTCAGGGATGCTGCTGCTCCAATTTTTAAGGTTTAACAATTAAGCCTGTTTAGTTTTTCTTTGTTTTGGGGAGGTGTTTGGCCACAGTTCTCTTACAATTGTAGATGTGATGGATGATTTTGTGTGTTAACTTGACTGGGCCATGGGGTGCCCAAATATTTGACTGAACATTATCCTGGGTGTGTCTGTGAAGGTGCTTTTGAATAAGATTAACATTTAAGTCAATAGATTCGGTTAAGCAGCTTGCCCTCCCTAATGTGGGTGGGCCTTGTGTAATCAGTTGAAGGCCTACAAAAGGCTGACCCACCTCTGAATAAGAGAGAATTTTTCCTGCCTGAAAACCTTTCCAACTGGGACACCAGTGCTTCCCTGCTTTTGGACTCAAAATGAAACACTGGTTATTTCTGGATCTCAAGCCGACTGACATTTAGAGAAGAACTACACCATACGCTCTCTAGGGTCTCCTGCTTGCCAACTCACCTTGCAGAGCTTCCATAGGTGTGTGAGCCGGCTCCTGAAAATACATCTCTACATATATATCTTTACACATCTATGTATATCTATATGTATGTAGATCTGTGTATCTGTACGTATAAACACACACGTACATACATCACACACACACACATACACACCCGAGTGGTTCTGTTTCTAAATTCAATTCCCAGTGATTCCCATCAGCACACCTGGAGGTGCCACCGCCCCTTCCTAACCAGTGGGTCCACATTCCAGCAAATCCTAGTTGACGCTGACTTCAAGGAACTACTGTGACCACTGTTCTTATTTCCTCCAAACAAGAGGAAGGCGTTTCTTCTCAGCCTCGACGGTCCGCCTCTAACGCGTGTATGTCACCTGCACCTGAGGCGGGGGTGGTGTGGCTTCACCCCTGACTTTGGTGGCTTCACCCCTGCTGGCGTGGCTGTGCCCCTGCAGAGGGAGGTCCAGAGCGTGAAAAATGAATTTGCTCAAGTCACACGCAGACAAGGAAGAGCTCCAGACTTTGTCGCCCATCTTCCTGCCTGACGACTGTGCCGCAGGGCGAGCCCCACACCCTTGCTGGACATCACGCCTGCCTGTGGCTAGTGGCCTCTCGCATGAAGAGCGTGGGCTTGGTCCACCGGGAGGGGCTCCCCGTCTTCGGTCACCGTGTGTCCTGCCTACCGTGTCGGGCCCTGAGCCACGGCAGATGGCGGCCCAGGAGGAGGGGGCGCGGCTGCACCTGTGCTCCCGGCTGACGTCTCCACACACCTGTCTGAGCCACTCCTCTGCGGGGAACGGAGAGACGGAGGCATATCTTATGTGGCCTAAAGGACCAGCGGCCAGAGCGGGCTCTGCGGGACACTGTTCTGGGAGCGCCTCAATCAGTTAATTTGGGGAAATACTCTGCAATAGAGACCTATCTTGGGAGCAAAGTCTATAAAAAAGGCTCGGAGAAGTGCTAGAATAGGAACCTGCTTCACTTCTTATTTATTTATTTTATTTTAGACAGAAAGCAAGAGAGTAGCTGGGGGAGGGGAAGGGCAGAGAGAGAGAGAGAGTGAGAGAGAGAGAGATTTTTAAGCAGAATCCACTCACAGTATGGAGCTCAACTGAAGGCTTGATATCAAGACTCTGGGATCATGACCTGAGCCGAATTCAAAAGTCACACGCTTAAGCGACTGAGCCACCCAGGCGCCCGGAATCTGCTTGTGTTTTTAAAGGGGACATTTACGAAGGGCTCCCAAGGGCAGTCAGTAACCAGTGCTCACCTCATGCAATCCGCAGGACCCCCGAACGTGTCGGGAACTATCAGCATCCCCATTTCACAGATGAAAATGAGGCAAAGGAAAGTCAGGTAACTTGCCCAAGGCCAAAGAGCTATTAAGTGTAGACTGAATTAAGACATAACTCACCTCTAGTGGCTTCATTTTCTTGTCTTTTCCTACTTGCTCGAGTCCCAAAACTACCATCAAGCTACACCGGGCTGTAAGTCCAAAGCAAATTGTAAGTGGAACGTTTGTCAGAAAACTTTGAAATACCGCCACCAATCCAAGAAAGAGGCTGTTTTAAAGGAGACAAAATAAGGAGATTGCCCCTGACCTCACGTTGTTTTTTAGAAAGCAATTTGGTGCTGCCTGCTGAATTTAAGACGCACGTTCCCTTTTAACCCAGTGATTCCTTCCAAAGATTTTAATCCTTCAGAGACAGAGACATGTGCAAAAACGAAATCATGGACATGTCTTCTCTCTCTAGAACCTGTGACGCCTTTCCCTTCTTTATCTTAGTAGCCGGCCCCGAGGAAACAGAAGCAGCCACAGAAGGGCACACAGGCTCAGCTCACTCCCCCTCAGCCCGTGCACTGCCCCCTCATCTGCAGTCAGCCCCGCCCCCCACACCAGGAGCTCTTCCTCTTCTTCTGAGGGGCTCCTCTTTATCCTGTCCCCCTCTCTACTGGACTATTTTCACAGCATACAAACACGTTGCGATATTGCGATTAAACACCCCAAACCCTCCCTTGGCCCTACATCTGGGTTTTCTTGCTATCATCCAATTTCTCTGCTTCTCTTTATGCTAAACATGTGTTAACTGCCCCTGCTCACTCTCTCCCATTTGTCTCCTCCACTCTCTCTCGAATCTTCTCCAGTCAGGTGGCCTGTCCCCCTCCATCAAGGTATGACCACTTCCACTTTGCTAAACCCACTGGCCAATTCTCAGGCCTCACTTGATTTTCGCTGGACTCCGCCAATCGCACCTGCCTTCTTGAAAGACTTGATTCCCTTGGCTGTTGGGATTCGGCTCTCCTGGTCCTCCTGCGACCCTGGCTGCTTTTTCATAGCCTTCCTTGTCCGTGTGTCCTCATTTCTGGGACCTCTTACCAGTCCTCGGGCTTCTCCGTCCACACTCACGTGGTGAGACAGTCTTGTCTGGCCTCTGCGGCATTAGTTGCCATCTAGACAGGGACGTCTCCTCCGCCAGGGCCCTCCCCTGGATTCAGATGCTACAGCCAACTGTGCCTCTCGTAACATCACGTATAAAAACCTCTCAGACTCAACATGTCCCGAACAGAAGCCCTCCCACTCCGTCTGCCGGGTCTTCCCCACTCGGCCCCTCCAGTCACTGGACGGCTGAGGCTTAACACTTCGGAGTCACCCCCTCTCTCTCTTGACCCTAATTCAGTCTTTCAGCAAGGGTTGTCTGCTCCCCATCTCCCCTATCTTTGGGATCCCCTCCGGCCACCCCCCGCCCCCTCTTAGCCTCCCTAGGTCAAGGCCCCAGCCTTCTAAGAGTCTGCCTGCTTCCAACAGTCTTCTTCACAGAGCAGCCAGAAAACAGAAGTCTGGTCACGTCAAGTCTGTGTCCAAAGCCTCCGAACTGCTTCCTGTTTTGGCATCAGCTGCAGTCAATGTTCCTGAGGCCAACAGGCGCTGCAGGGCCCAGATTTTGTCTCCTCCCCCTCGGCTCCCCCTCGACTCCCCGGCCTGTTCCTCTGGCCCAAATGCCCTGCCCCTCCGGCCCCTCCAGGCCTGCCTGCCACTCAGGTCTCAGATACTCCTTGGCCAGAGAGGCCTTCCCCGAATAGTCGCCCCTAGGCCTGGCACAGCCTTCTCCCCGTTTCCTGCTTTATGTCCACGCCCACAGCCCATCAGGCACAGTGAATGTCTGTCTGGCCGTCGGGTCTCCCTTCTCTAGAAGGCAAGCCCCACACGGTGAACTTTATTTTGATCACGGCTGAATCCAGCGCTTCAAACAGTGCCTGGCAGAGGAGGCGCTCAGCAAACACATGCTGACTAAAATGATTTTTCTTTTCTTTTTTTTATGTGGCTTATGAATCCAAAAGTTTCACAGAGGTGACTGATCAAAAAGAATTGTGTGGACCTGCCCACTGGCACATCATGTAGGAGGTACAGGGTTTGTTGTCTTAGGATTTGGAGTTGGGCTGACTGCTTTGGAGGCTTTCCCGGATATGGGAGATGAAATAGGCTAACAAACAACATGGATGAGAAGGTCTCAGTGATGTGCAATCCCACCTGGCGACCTACGGGGCGGCGTGCGGATAAATGCCCGGTGAGAAGGCCACTTTTCTTGCGTGAGCTGCTGCTGTTTTACTGGCCTTTACTTCTGTGCTGTTTGCATTTTCTGCAAGGTGCAGCTCTTGCCCTTGCAAACAGGACCACAACTGCGGAGTGCTCTGGAGGCCGGCTGGAGGTCCGAGGGGAGGTCTGCAGGGGGGAGGGTGAAGGGGACGGCTGCTGCCCAGATGAGGTGGTCATGTCCAAACCACAGGGGAATGCACTGAGTTCTGCTCTTCAGGCCTGTGCAGCTTTTTAGAACAGACATCACCTGTCTGCTGGGGTGACGTCCCCAGAGGACATCGGGCTGTCTGAGAAATGGCAGTCCATTCAGATGTCAGCAAGAGCTCCTCCCCGCCCCCCACCCCAGAGCAAACCGGGGACTCAGGGAAGGGAAAGTGGCTTTACAGGACTTGGCCGGCTCCCGAGGTGGGACTCCTGTAATTCGCTGGTTAGTTTCGAGCGAGTGCTAGTTACAATCCCTGGTGGAATAGTTTCCCATTGCTGCCGGAACAAGCCATCGTGAACTTAGAGACGCAGCGCAACACAGATTTATAATCTCACACTTCCGGAGGTCTGAAGCCCAGAATCAGTTTCACTGGGCTGACATCAAGACGTTGGCAGGTTTCCTTCCAGACTCTCCAGAACCGATTCCTTTCCTCGTCTTTTCCAGTTTCTGGAGGTTGTCTACATTGCTTGGCCTGTGGCCCTTCCCCCACCTTGCCAGCGTGTTAGCCCCGCGCCTACCACTATCACCCGTCACCTTCTCCTTTCTCACTCCCACTGTGTGCCTCTTATAGGGACCGCTGACTACACTGGTCCACCGACAAGCCAAGGCAGTGTCCCTCAGGGACTGTCACTCAGCAGACCACAGCAGGTAACAGAGAGGCTGTGGCTTACTGTGGACACTGAGAAACACACAGTATCAAAGCACTAAAGTGATGAATCCCATCACTCGCTAAAGAGGGATGGGAAGTGATGGGTACTTTGGCCCCGGGGGACTGTGTGGGTGACAACAGGACTCCAGGGCATGTTCTTGGACACTGTCCCAAGGCCAGCGATACCCTGACACTTGCTAGATCAGAGTGCACGGATATGGCTGCAAGCTACAGAAGTGCCAAGGCAATGACATCCCTGCCCTCCAAACTCTGTGGCTCCAGACTTGTCACATGGGGTTAAGTCAGATAGGAGAATGGGGACATGCGTCCAGTCCCTGTGCACACAGGAAGAAGACCAAAGATGGAGTCGGTAGAAGGTAACCTCATTATTCTCCTACTGTTGTGAGACCAGCTTGCATAGAGTGGGATTAAGCTTCACTGCCTCGGGTGATGGACATTCGTGTCCGTGACTCTAAGCAGAGCCCGGTGACTTTGACACACACGCTGCTGCTGTCCGGCTGTGGTTCTCGGCTCAGACAACACCGCTAAAGGCAACAGCGCAGGCCCCGGTGGCCGGCAGGAGACAGGACAGGGCAGGCTGCAAGCGGCTGCACTTTCACGTCTCTCCCACCCACCCCTTTATTTATTTATTTATTTATTTAGAGACAGAGATTGAGCAAGGGAGGGGCAGAAAGAGGGAGGGGTAGAAAGAGGGAGGGGCAGAAAGAGGGAGACACAGAATCCAGTGCAAGCTCCAGGCTCCAAGCTGTCAGCACAGAGCCCGACGTGAGGCTCGAACTCATGAACTGTGAGATCATGACCTGAACCGAAGTCACATGCTTCACTGAGCCACCCAGACGTCTCATCCTGCCCCTGTAATCTCTGTCAACCACTATGCTGCTGGCTTTCCGTTTCTGTAATTTTGTCATTTCAAGAATATTACGTAAACAGAATCCTACCGTGTGTAACCTTTTAGAGCTGGCTCTTTTCACTCCGAGGAATTCTCGAGATGCACAGGCCGTCCTGTCGTGAGTGTCAGCGCCCCGGCCTGCGTCACCGCTGAGGAGCCCCCTCGACTGGGTGCGCCGAGGCGCCGCCGCCCGGTTACCCGTCTGCCCGCTGAAGAGGGTCCAGGTTGTTTCCGGTTCCGGTTTGGGGCGTTTACACAGAAGGCTGCTATAAACACTTGTGCATATGTGTTTGTGTAAATGTGAGGTTTCATTTCTCTGGGATGAATGCCCACGACTATCATTTCTGGGTCAAATAGGAGTTATATACGTAGCTTTTTAAGAAACTGCCACGCTGTTTTGTCAGAGTGGCTGTGCCATTTTACGTTCCCAGCAGCGATTTCCGAGGAATCTAGTTCCTCATTCTCACCAGCACTTGGCCTTGTCACTATGTGAGAGCAGTCATTCTGACAGGCGCGCAGTGAATTCTCGCGGTGGCTCTGATTTGCGTTCCCTAACACCAAAGAGTTGAGCATCTTTTCATGGGCTCGTTTGTCACCTGCAGCAGACCCCTCCCGAGAAATGTTTCAAGTCTCCTGGCCATGTTCTCATTGGATTGTTGCTTTGTTTTGTTACTTACTTTTGAGTCTTAAGAGTTTACATGTTCTAGATTTAGTCCTTTGTCAGATATATTGGTTTGCAAATATTCTCTCCCAGTCTGTATTTTCATCTGCTTAACAGCATTCTCTCAGAGCAAAAGTTTTTACTTTTGATGAGTTTTAATCGATTATTTTGTCTTTTTATGGATCATGCTTTTGCTTTCAAGTCTAGGGTCCTCAATGGTGTCCACAGGCACCCCGGGGGCAGGACTGTCACTGGGCCAGTCCCGAAGACAGTCCTGGCTCCTTTCAGACCTTCGCTGACACCACCCAGCAGGGGTGTTGAGCCTTGTGAGGGTGGGAGCCTTGTTCCCCATTCAGCCACTGCTGGTTGGCTTTCTACAGTGTTGGCTGCAGGAGCGCCAGCGTTGCCTAAAAGACTTGTCTTGGTAGGCTGCTCTTTTCTTCTTCCTCTGGCTAGACAGAGCAGGCGCATGGCACGAAGTACACTCAGTGTTCTGTGCAGTCACCGCCACCCTCCATCACAACATCTTCGTCTTATTCAACTGAAACTCGGTGCCAGTTAAACACTACTCCCCGCTTCCCCTCCCCCCAGCCGCTGGCACTTTTCCCTTCTACTTTCTGTCTCTGAATTTGACCACTCTCCTTACCTCACATAAGTGAGATCACACAGTATTTTTGTGTCTGGCTTATTTCACTGAACATAATGTCCTTGAGGTTCATCCATGTTGTAGCAGGTGTGAGAATGCCCTTCCTTTTTAAGGCTGAATAATATTCTGTTGAATGTGTATAACAGATTTTACTCCTTCCTTCATCAACGGACACTTGAGTAGCTTCCACCTTTGGGCTGTTGTGAGCGATGCTACTATGGACACGGACGTACCAAACCCGCTCAAGTCCCTCCTTTCAGAAGTGGAATTGCTGGATCATCTGGTAATTCTTTTGTGAGGAACCACCATACTGCTTCCCACGGCAGCCACACAGTTTCACACTCCGACCAGCAGAGCAAAGCGTTCCAATGTCTGCATTTTTGCTTTTCTTTTTTTAAAATAATAGCCATCGTAATGGGTGCAAAGTGGTGTTGGGTCCTTTTTTATCTGGGCCTGTAGGAGTTTCCATGTTGCTATTTTCTTTGGCTTTAAGTATGAGATATAGGAGGAAAAAGAAAACTGGAAAATTTAACACTGTATTTTTCTTTGGCTCCCAAGGTCCCTAGCTGATCTATTTCCTTCACTCTACCTTTCAGAGTCTTACCTTCTCTTCCTCCCCTAACCCTCCTTTTTTCTTTTTCTCCTTTAATGTACTTAACATCCAGGATTTTTGGTTGCATTTAGAGGAAGGAATAGAAAGAGTCTCTGTACTTTAAATAGTAGATACACCATATCAAGAGAACCATGAGTCAAAGAATACACAGGTCTTCTATCTCTCTTTTCTAAAAATTTACCAAAGAAACCAGGTTGTCTGTCTTAAAAGCTATCCACAGAATTGGATTTTGCCGACTGCATTTCCTTTGGTATCATTTAACATGTTCCTCTGTGCCCTCTACTTCCTAGGGAGTTGGTAGTTAGACTTGATCAGATTCAGGTTAGAGTTTTTGGCAAGACTCCATCATAGGTGGGGTGTGCACTTTTCCTCTTTCTTTGGTGATATTAACTCCTTCAGTAGTTACCAATTTTCTTTTTAAAAATTTTCCTAGTGGCATCATAAACTCACGAATTCTGTTATTTCCAATCCACTGCTATTATTATTCTTGCTGATGTTCTCTCCACGTCTGGCTACTAGACAGAAGGAGCTTCTTTAAATTCTTTTGACAAGGCCTCAGGTGTTTTTGCCAGCCCCCTGGCTCTCTAGTATGAAAAGATGCTCCAGATTCATCTTGGACTATTTCTGCCCTAAAGCTGGAATCAGCAAGTCTTTGGGGGAGCGCTGGATCCTTCTGGTAGAAAAGGTATTTAGAGACGACAGTTTGGGCACTGAGGGTGCTCAGGAGCTATTGGCTTGGTCATTGTTTTCAGGCCTCTTCTGTGAACAAGTCAGGAAATAGTGTCTAATAAATGTGCACATGAATTCAAGTTGGTATTTTCACATCAAGTTCAGAAAGAAAGAGTTTTTTATTTTAATTTTTAAAATTTTATTATTTTTTTCAACTTCATATATAGTTTATTGTCAAACTGGTTTCCATATAACACCCAGTTATTTTTTTTAGAGAGAGAAAGAGAGTGTGTGAGGGAGGGAGAGGGGCAGAAGGAAAGGGAGAGAATCCCAAGCAGGCTTTATGCTCAGGACGGAGCCCAAAGGATCCATCCCACGACCCTAGGATCATGACCTGAGTCGAAATCAAGAGTCAGATGCTCAATTGAGTCACTGAAGTGCCCCCAGAATGAAAAAATTTTAATTTAACCTCTTTTGTCTTAAAGATGCAACAGTTTTCCCCCTTATGCCAAAAACTTGATTCCCAATGATATCAACATAATAACTCACTTACTTCCACCGGTAATGAACATACAAGTCTCAGAAAAACAATTTCACAAAAACAATACACCACTTCCACAAACAATTACTGAAAATGGTTTTTATTAGCCAATCATTTATTTATTTGTTGCCACAAGTTTTGTCCTTTGGGTATATCCCACTAAGAATGCACGGTGAAATTCCTGTATCGTAAAGTCATTTGAAATAACTCCTTCGTGTTTATGTCATCAACTTGATATACGGTTATACTCATTCATTTTGCTTTCAATTTTGAGGAATTAAAAAAATTATTTTAATAATTATGTAATAGTCACATGGTCCTAAAGCCAAGTCTATAAAGCAAATTATACTTGGACAAGACTATCATCTAACCTTGTCCTTTACATATCTCTCTCTCTCTTCCCCTATAGGTAATAATTTAGAGTTTGTTTGTTTTCCTTTCCACCTAGAAAAAACAGAAGCAAAATCTACTTATGTATATATCCCTCCTTTCTTAAATAATAGGTAGCATACTACTCACTTTTCTCTGTCTTGTGATTTTTACTTACAATATTTAGAAAATCACTCCATAGCGGTGTACAAAGATATTCTTAATTTCTTTTTATATACATAGTATTCTACTGTGTGGATGTGTTGCAGTTTATACAAGCTATGCCCTGGTGACGGAAATTAAATGCTTTTATCAATGGAGTTTTATACTGAGTAACTCTGTCACATGGTCAAACAAGTCCCTGTGGAGGGACTTTTCAAGCAACCTTTCAAGTTACATCCTAATTCTCCACGCAAGGGGCTGGCTCTATTTATGTACAGTATCTAGGGCTGGTTAGTTCCCAGGTAGCAAATATTCCTGATAAGATACTAACTATCCTTTTAATTTGAAAAGTTACTTAAAAAAAAAAAGTCTTACTGAAGGGAGAATAAGGAGTTACTGTGTCCTAGGCACAGAGTTCCCATCTGGGATGAGGAAGAAGTTCTGTGGATGGCTGGTGGCGGTGACTGCACAGTCCCTTGACTGTACACTTGAAAACAGTTAAAGTGGGGGACACCCGGGTGGCTCAGTTGGTTAAGCACCTGACTTCGGCTCAAGTCCTGATCTCACTGCTCATGAGTTCAAGTCCCACATCAGGCTCCGTGCTGACAGCTCAGAGCCTGGAGCCTGCTTCAGATTCTGTGTCTTCCTCGCTCTCTGCTGCTCCCCCACTCACGTTCTCTCTCTCAAAAAATAAACATTTTAAAAATCACTATATTTAAAATAGTTAAAATGATAAATGTTTATCTTACCTCAATAAAAAAGGGAAAGATGTATGGGAAACACAAAAAATTTACTTAAAAACAGCAATAAAATTTTTTAATGTTATAAAAATTTCCCCAATAAACTGCTACTTTATTGTGTAACTGTATACCCAAATAAAACTTTTATACATAAACTAAATGATATTTTTAAATGGTATGACTGCTTTGTCGCAGGGTCAACAGGAGACGTCCTCGATGAGGAGTGAGGAGATGGCTCCTTTCTCCACTGCTGCAATAAATGAGGGCTGGTCACCTTCCAGGCTGAATCATATCTGACATGGCATCTGTACAAATTACTCTCCAGGTTTAATGAGGAGATGGCAAGTTAGCACTTTCCAGACTTATATTTATCTTACTACATGGTGACTTGAATTTTATGGTTTCTAAGTGAGGCATTTATGATCAGGAAATCCAGCTCAGTGACAAAGGAGACAAACTGTTATATCCATTCCTGCTGATGTTGGAGTCCAGTTTTATCACACTGCGCTCGGGAGGTCACGCACTCCGGGCAAACCTTCCTTCCTAGAGAATTTTCTTAAGCCCTAACTCTGGCTCTCCTAACGGACGGGCTGTAGACCCTGGTGAGCTGCCATCAGGCTTCACCATCGCTTCTTTGTGACTTCGTCTCCACCTGTAAAATACGGCCTTGCCGCTGACTGAGGATGTTTCAAAGATGCCAAAAGATCCTTGGCATCTGGGTGTTCAAGATGTACATTGTGTTTTCTTTCCTCAACTGGTTACGTGAAAAACAGCCTTGAAAAGCGTTCAAGTAGGAAAAGCAGCTATTTTCCTTGTTGGGGAAAACCCCTCTTCCTTTCATCGTTGTGCCCCCACGGGGCTGGGTGACAATGAACTCACCCGCCAGCCGGAGGCAGGACCAGCACCCGCCATGAGAGCTGTCACTTGGCCGGGGGACGAGGTGGGCCGCAGAGCGTGTGCACACAGGGCTGCCGGAGCGCTGCCGGGCCCGCTGACCACCTTGTCTCCAAGGATTCGCCTCAGAGACCAGGAAACTGAGGAAGGCGGACCTCTTGATAGAGCCGAAGAGGAGAAGCCAGAGGGCACAAGGTGTCCACGCAGGCTTGGCAACAACTAGCAGAATTCAGGGCCCGGCCGGCCGCGGTGCGGCAGTGCATTCATCCGAGTCCGCCGGCAGGTCTGGGGTCGAGACCCGCCTCTCGAGACGGGTGCCGGAGACCCATGCGGCGGCACCCAAAATGTACAGCGTTGCCACGTACCCAGCCGTTTGTCCATCTCGTTTCATCCGCCTCACCCCCTTTCTTTTTCTCAACGATTTTAAAGCAAATTTCACACGCCATGTTATTTCACCCCCAAGTATTCCAATATCCTGGCCCTCTTGGGAATGTCAAGTAATAAATACCCGATATTCACTACGAGAAAATCAGCAATGTTATTTTTAATACGGATGTGGTACAGAATGTTTAATTACAGCAGGGCAGAGATCCTAGTTAAATAAAATTTAAAACTTTTATTTTCCCAAATATAAAATTACTAAATTAATGTCTCAAAAGAAAATATAACATGGTGAAAGCTTTAAATTACACCACTATTCACCACAGGATTTATGATTTACCAATCACATACTCCACCACTTTGGCAAAAGGACAAAAGTTTTAAAACAGTTTATAAACCTAACATAGCAAAGACTGTATACACCTCCATATTGCACTTTTTTTATGTACAAGGATAAAACAGTAAAGTCAAGTGTATTGCATGTACTAAGAACGGCACAAATTCGTCACAATGGAACTTAATGCAGAAGCGGGTGTGAGGAGTATTAAAAAAATGTAGAAATGTGATCCATGTATGTACAGAGTGCGGAGACTGTATTAACAAACTCATATGTACATAACGATATTCTGTACTACTTTTAAATTTTTTAGCATAGTTTTGTTTATTAATAGAGGCCTTTGGTTCTAAACTGCTTGACTAGTTTTAAGCTCACAAGTTTCTTAAGCTTTCCTATTTTTGAGATGCAAGTATATGAGTATAAAAGCACTAAACCTTCTGGCTCACTGGTACAAAAGTTACAATGATCAGTTCCCTTAGGTCATCAAAAACTAGTCACAAAAATAGTTCTTGTATTCAACCTGAATGTGCCACAGGAAAAAAATACTTTCAAGGTTTTCCGGCTTAGCCTAGAGGCGGAGGTGACCCCAGCCTCCATTTCAGGGCTACCGTCCCTGCTCCGTACATTCCAGAACACGTGTCTGCTCTAGGCCATTTATTTTAATACTACTCTGTATGAAGAATAAAATCGCACTCCAGCTTAAGAGAGTTCACCATACACCCCTGTCAAGACATGATGAAAAGTTCAAATATTGCCAGCAAGATTTAAAAAAATATGTGTACCCTCTTAGGACTCCTCTAGCAAACCAGCTATGAAAGAACACAGCTCCTCATTTCCTTCCTCTCCCATTCCCCTTCACTTCTTCTTGTGCTCGGTCCTCCCCGTGTCTCACACGAGCCCAGTGATTAGCTTTGGAAATCATCCTGAGTTTGCAAATGACAAAGCAAGTCCCCATGTGTGGCCTGTGAGGCAAAATCACACAATTGAGGACGAGCTGGTCATCCCGTGGACCAGGGTGCTTGTTGGAGTCCCGCTGATGGCATTGAAGATGTGAAGGGAGTTCGGTAAAACGCTCGTCTTCTCCTCCAGCGGGCAAATCTTGAGGCACAGAAACACAACATTACTGAAGGGTAATGCCCCCAATGACATTTCTCAAAACGGCGCGTTTCACGTAACACAGCTTATCATCCAATGGTCACTGTTACTGTGGATGATGGTCTCAGAGAGCTCACTTCGGTGGTTTGCAGAGGGATGTGTCAGCTCATCTAGAAAATGGCCTTTTTCGGGTCAGGATTATAAGGAGAAAGTCAAGAACAATGGGTTTTGTTTCCTTTATAAAGTACTGAATGGAGCCTCCTAGACTCACCAGACTGTACGGCAGTGAAGTCTACCTACACATACTTGCCAGGGACACGACCTAGCCCTATCCCTTGGACAAGTTTTTAAAAATGAATCCTGAGCATCTCTGTTTCTCTATTGGCTCCTTTTCTCAGGGTCTTACAGATTTCCATCCTGGGAAAGAGACAGCAGCTGCCCGTGTCACCCTGAACAGGTCTCTCTTCACTCGGTAAGGCCGGGGAGAATTCTAGGGGCGAGACTTGACCTGCTGCCAGGTGCAAATTGAGGGGAATATACATACACAGTCAGAGAGGCTCCCCTGGGAAAGCCAAAGGGAAGTCTACTCTGAGTCACAACCATTTTTGCTTAAGGATTCAAAAGAATTTAATCTTCACAGTTGTTGAGATAATGGAAAGTTCAAGGTGCAGTTTAGAGCATGGCACTGCGTGGAATGTCCATGTGGTTCGGGACTTATTCTAACATCATCAGTCCATACTCCTTCCCTACTTTCATCTCTTCAGGGCCGAATGCTGACGCCCACTGACCAGACTCCCTGCAGCTTCCTCCAAAACTTCCTTCCATGAGACCATCCCTCTCTGCTTACTTATTCACACATTTATTTCTTTCATCAGTTCAATTTTTTTCTACTTTTCTAAATGCCCGGAAGAAGGGTGCCTCCCTCTGCACACAGGCTGTCTTTACGCCCACGTCTGCAGTGGTTCAAACTCAGTCATAACTTTATGCGAAGCAGTTTATCGAGGTTCAGAAAAATAACATTAAAAAATGACATTACCATCCCATCTGGATGTGTTAGCATGGAGGAGGAGAAAAAAAAAAAGCAAGCAAGTTAAAGCTCGACATTTCAGTTAGTTTCCTGCAACAGAAATTTCCTAACTAGACTGTCACATGATGACGTGCACTGATACAAGAGGTCCTGGCTTTTGTTTGCGAGACTGAACGACCATCATGTAGGGAACCGGAAAAAGAGTTGTGTGCGATGGAGGTGCTCATGGTAATTGTGAAGACTGGCACTGGGACTCGGAAGAAGTCCTGTCGTTGATGGAGAAAGGGCCCCGACAAAACCAGGACTCTGGGAACTGCTCTTTGCTGTGCACTGAGGTGCCTGGGTTGCCACCCCCTGACTACTGGGTCCACACACAGGATCCTACTGAAAGGAGGTCACACAGGAAGGGGATAGCGGCAGCGTAACCAGGAAGGACGCCCGAATAACAAGGAGAAGCCGCCACGAAGAGTCCACTGGCGCACCCCAGTCAGCTGTGAACAGTCCAACACTGAACAACCCTGTTTTTTTTAGCTGGCGGAAGACATTTAATGTAACAGAAAGTCCTTTAAACTAGGCTGGCAAGTCTTGGTCTTTAAAGGATTGGGTGAATAAAAAAATTCCTAGGAACAAGATACGTGTTTCTGTTTTACGTGAGCTTTGTTTTACGCTAGATTAGGGTGGGGAGGGACAGAGCTTTGGGCTGCGACCACCTCTAAGAGTGACGTACAGGAGGTGGGTGTGGGAGCTGTTCTCCTCTGGCTGTGCTGGATGTAACGGGCAGGCCAGCTGGCAGCCGTTCCCCGAGTAACCTGTGTTCAGGGAGTAGCAGCATGTAGCATGCTACATTAGTCTTCAGATACCAAACTTCTGGAAGGATCTCAGAAGGTTTAGGCCATCCCAGGGGGCATGTGAGAACCCACCTAACGCGTGCTCACTAAACGTGACAAGGGCCCAGCGTGGCGCCTACCTGCTCGTGCATGATCTCGGAAAGCTCTTTTGCCATCTCCCTGTAGTTGGCCTTCATTTCTTCCTGGTACTCGAGCTGGTCCTCTTTGATCAGCCGCTCATTTACTGCTAAGGCTTGACCACAAGCTTCCACAAATTGCCTGAAATGGTAAGAGAGAGGGAAATAAAGGCACGCTGAGGACAAAGAGTGAGTCCAACTGGTAGCATCTCTTTCTTGAAAGAGCATAGAAATGACCGACACCTGAAGTGAAAGAGACATTTCCAGCGTACTTTACCTGAAAACTTCTTTAAGCAACTTCACTTTGTTGTCAGGGTATCTTTTTGTGTTTGTGTCATCTAAGAAAGCTCGGGCATATGCCAGTGGACCTGCGTTGACCTAGATCAAGAACAAAGATTTTAAATTATGTTATTATACAAAGACTGTTCTCACTGATTTGGTTTCAGTTGGCATGTGCGAACAATGCTGTTCAAACCAGTCATGACCCCTGCCCAGGAACTGACAACCCGAAAGAAGAAACCATGAACAAAGCTTACACTGTTATACGTCACTTGATTTTATCACCTCAGACATCATCAGGGCCCTGGAGATGATGGCCCATTTTATGAAGGAAGAAGCAAAATTTGGAAAACGGAAGGACCTGTTCAAGGCTGAACAGCCAATAAGCAAAACACCTAAGGTCAGAGCCCAGGTCTTCTGATTGGTGTTTGTGCTACTCCGCACTGACCCACGGCCCCTCTGGTGAGGTCAGTGAAAAACTAAAGAATAGAGGCTATGGGCCAATTTTTAAAAACCAACCGTTCACCTCCTTGAACTCTGTAGATGGCCGTGGGCAAGCCAATTTGCTATCTTCAAATGAAGTAACCAGCTGAGCTGTGATGGAACCCCAAAGATCAGGGGCTTCAGCAACAGGTGAGTGAGCCAGAACCCTGCATCTCTCGACTGGCCGAGAAGGGCTCCTTGAAGCTGGGTAGGTCAGGATACATGGGAATGTGGAGAAAAAGAGGGTCAGACACACTGGGTGAGAGGAGAAAGTCCCAGGCATCTGAGATGGTGTGAGAAAGAACTTGGCCATGTGATTCTCACGTCAGTCCCCTGGGAGGTCTAGCAGGCCCGGGGGGGGGGGGGGGGGGGGGGGGGGGGGGGGGGGGGGGGGGGGGGGGGGGGGGGGTTAGTAAGCAGGGAGGGTCTGTTGGTGAAGGAGCTGGGCTGTGGTTCTGACCCACGGCGGGCATGTCCCGTGCAGTAACGGCAGGAGAGCTGAGGTGTGAGCATTCGCACCAAAGGTGGCGGGACAGAGAGCCATAGTGGGGGGAGGTGGGCCCTCGGAGTCAGGAACAACTAGGTAGCCTTCTGCGATGACTGCAGGTATCGTCACACTGGTGTTGTGTGGGGAGCTACGTTAATGACCCGGATATGACCCAAATAACCAATGACCCAAAGTGACCCAATATACTCAATTTTAAGGATATGCAAAGAGGAAAGTTGACAGGATTTCATAAGGGCTGACATAGCCAGATCTTGGAATACAGACTCACACAGCTACCCTGATGGTTCTGTCCTCTACAAGAGCAACCACAAGGATGCTCTTGGTGCAAGAATTACAGAAATGCACAAATAAAATGGTAAAGTTAATTTCCTATGGCTGCAACTTCACCATTACCTTGGTGGGCACACACTTATATAAAAAAGATCTCAGGGTCACCTGGGTGGCTATCAGTTAAGCAGCTGAGTCTTGGTTTCAGCTCAGGTCATGTTCTCACAGTTAGTGAGTTCAAGCCCCGCATTGGGCTCTGTGCTGGCAGCGCAGAGCCTACTTGGGATTCTCTCTCCTCTCTCTCTGTCCCTCCCCTGCTCATGCTGTGTCTGTTTCTCTCGAAGAAATAAACTTAAAAAAAAAAAAAGTCATCATCATGGAATGATGATCTTTGCTTTTTAAAGATGACTGGGTATTTATAAATCTCTAAGGTCACTGTCAAATAGAAGAGCACACTCTGCCCTTTAGAAAGCTCGGCCTGCCCAGCCCCACCTTTACTGGCGCCCACACCTCTCCGCTGGTGTTCCAGTAGAGGCTGGATGTTCCCAGGCTGTGTTAATCAGTCCTTTTGTTTTTTTAGCTGCAGAAAAGTGTGGCCTCTGGACCCATTATGTAATCACTCATGTTGCTAGAACAGTTATCATATTCACTTGATAACTTATTTTGGTACATAAGTCTTTCAGGGCATAAGGGAAGAGGTTGAAACATCTAATAAGCACTTTTGTGGTGAATGACATTTAGAAAATATTAGGCAACAATCCAGTGTGGATTTGATTAGAAAGACAACAAGAACTGATTCTAGAAAACAAAATGAAAAAAAACCCTAAACTTACATATTATATCTACATGCAACTTTCATTAATATAATTAAAAAAATTTTTTTTGAAATGTTTATTTATTTTTGAGAGAGAGAGAGAGAAACAGCATGAGTGGAGGATGAGCAGAGAGAGGGGGAGACACAGAATCTGAAACAGGCTCTAGGCTCTGAGCTGTCAGCACAGAGCCCGATGGGGCTCAGACTCATGAACTGCAAGATCATGACCTGAGCCGAAGTCAGAAGCCTAACCAACTGAGCTACCCAGCTGCCCCAAATGTAACCTCCTTTGAAGAAAAGAATTGGATATAAGGATATGTGTGTGTGTAAAAGATGTGCTAGAATTATTATATACTTAAAAAATCACTAAAGCAAGAAAGATACTAATCACTGAAAGGAGGTGATTTAACATTTACCAATTTCCTAGGAAATCACATAAGTAAGATACCTTTTAAAAACCCATTATTTTGAAGTATAATATACAAACAAAAAGGTACGTATATCACGAGGTCATAGCTTATGAATTTTCACAACTGAACATATATATGTAATCAGTACCTAGATAAAAAATGATCTTTTCCCTAAATGGTGCATGTTGCTTGCACAGCTATATGGAAAAAATATATCTTGACCCCTATTTATTACCACATAATAGATTCCAGATAGATTGCAGATCTATACAGGAATGCCAAACAAAGGAAGAGAACATAGGAGAACATTTCTGAAACAGATTTAAGAACCAGTTTCTTAAAGAGGACATAAAAATGTTACCAATTACGGAAAAATTAATTGAGTTACAGTAAAATGAAGACATTTTTATGAATCAAACCATAGCATTAATGGAGTGAAACTTAAGGTACCTTTTCAGATACAATTTCCATAGAAAGCAGAAAACAACAGTTTTATAAGGAAACCTATAGCTCTTCACACTTCTTTATATTTAGAAGAGTCTTGATGTTTCCAGTTAGGTGCCTAGAATTCCCCCGTTAGGTACCAGGTTAGTATGGACAGCGGTCTCCTGTCGCCGGCACACAGCTCGTGGACACTCCTCCAGGGGGCGCCGGGTGGGGGACCCAAGTCTACCACCCCCTCTGGTGTCGGGAGACACTGCACAGACACGGAAGGTAACTGGGATGACCGGGTAAACTACAGTCTACACCAGACCTTGCTAGGCGTGAAATTTACCAAGGTCCTGATGAGCCCCTGCGCCTGTCGCCCTGTGGTCTGCTTTGCCCAGCGCTTGGCTCACCTGGACGCTCACGCTGCCTTGGAGTTTGAGCTGCAGTTTGATCATGTCCACTTCGGTGGAGGAGCACAGCTGTCGGAGCTCGGCCACTTTCTTACTCATCTCGTCAATGGCTACTTCTATGGGGTTCAGGTCGGTGTGGTGCTGGTACATGACAGGGATCCGCTTCTTCACATAAGGGAAGCAGTGTATTGCTGCGGATGAAGGAGACCCAGAGTTGCATCGTCCTTACTATTACTGAGGAAGGAGCACTTATAGTGCCCATTCTATAGAGAAGGAACCCAACGCTTGCTAAAGTCACAAGCTAGTGTTTTGTGGAGTCAGAGCACTGTCTTCCTTGATCCCTGTGTATGTTTAATGACCGGTTCTATCATGTAAAGTCAAGAGACTTGGGTCCTTGTTAACCTTTAATGTGAGAAGTGTATGTTTGAAGCAATTACTGTCATTCCCTGCTCAATTCTCTCAACCATAAATGCCTTACCTTCCTTGGAAGTTGTGAGATCTGGAAGACTAGTAGGTATAAGAGGGCTTTGAAAACATAAAGAACAGTACACAGTTTTGAGATAGCAACAGATCAGATTTTAAGCCCAGAAAATAGTTCCATAAACGGCCAAGAGTAAGAAGGGCCGTGGGCATGTTTCATGAGGCTAAGAGCCATGTTAAAACAGTGGTGATTAGTGTCATCACAGTATTTTTGGGTATTTCAGAGAGAAAAGCTAATTCCATGGATGTCTGTGAGGTGTACGTGGATTATATGGATTTCATTCAGCGTAAAAGTCTAGAGTCTGGAGACGGGAACTGGAGACTGAGAAAATTCGCTTCTCTACAGGATTGAATCACACGCTTAAGTTTGCACAAAGCCGAGAAATCAATGGAAAACAACAAGTGAGAATATATTTCCAAGTATTTTATGAACCAGAAATTCACAGGCTGTTGTAGTCACACAAATCATAAAGATAGTTTGAAACATAAGTAAATAAACAACAGAAATAAGAATATTTATGCTTTCTTATACTTTTTTTCCCTATGAAAAAAAGCCAACCAGTATCATTTTCACTTATCATAATAAGATATCTGAATGTATCAACACTGGAGAGTTTAAGAATAAATGGAAAAACAGCCAGTTCTAATTTGGGTCTGTTTTAAATTTCTACCTTATTGCTTTACATGGTATATAAATATCTGTAATATCTTTATTTAATATATATACATATGAGTAGACATTAATATATACGTTTAAAAGCTTATTTTTTAATAAGCAAAAGTAAGGTGGGCGTGTTCTGTTTGGATCACTTATTTAAGTGGCTGGGGAGAGTGCACTCAGAAAGGACTCAACGAGACAACGGGGCGAGCGCCATGCGGCACCCGGTCCAGTCGGGCCCCCCAAAGTCTGGACAGAGCAGGAGGTGTTCAGCCTGCTGCAGCCTCAAGTCACACCCTGACAGGCCTGTTCTAGTCCCTCAATGTTTTATCGATCTACGACCAAAGGTCTGTGCCTCCCATTTCTTTTGTATTCCTCGTGGATGGTTTTTAAGTGGCAGCAGTGGGATGGATCACCCTCTTTGAATCTGACGCTTCCTTGGTAGCGTGACAAGACCCGGGCCTCGCTGCTCTCTGGCCAGAGAGCCGGAGGTGCACCGGGTGTGGACAGAAAGCGCTTTATGGAGGGCCAGTGCATGGCCAAGAGTAAGAAGGGCTGTGGGCGTGTTTCATGAGGCTAAGAGCCATGTTAAAACACCGGTGATTAGGGTCATCACAGTAGTTTTGAGTATTTCAGAGGGTGTCTGTGAGGTGTACGTGGATTACACGGATTTCATTCAGCGTAAAAGTCTGGAGTCTTGACGGTAACTAGAGACTTAGAGAAGCAACGGAGTGTATGATGATCCAGAAAACCCAGAGCCTGTGCATGAGCCCACCGGCTCCATGTGAGCTGGGGCCCCCCGCCCTCCTTGCTGGCCCCATCCTTCCCCCTCTCCTTCGGACTCCCGCAGTTCCAGCCGTGCGGGCCTGGTGGCCGTCCCCCGAATGTCCCCTGGCTTTTGCTCTGACAGCTCCTTCTCCCCCCAAATGTTTGCATAGCCTACCCCCTCACTTCCTTAAGTCTGAACTGAGGTGTCACCTCCTCCAGTGAGGTCTCCGGGCTACTCCATTTTAACTGCAACCCTCCCCCCTTAATCCCACCTTTCTGATCTCCTTTTGTTTTAGTCCAGAACACATACTACCTTCCAACACAGGTACGTTTACCCACTGTGTTTTAGAACATAGCCTAGAAGGAGACCACCTAAGGCAGACGGGTCTATTTTGTTACTAAGCCAGGATGGAACACTGCCTGTGCTCCATACATTTGGTGGAATTAGTGAATGTGTTAGTGTCCGAATGGCTAAATCAAAGAGCAAAGTGGCCTGGAGGGTGGAAGATGAGGTGACTGACTGAGCAAACCGTCACCTTCCTATAAAATGGCCAGCCCTCGTGCTGTGCAGCCTTTTAGGAAGGAAGGTGAGGGACAGGGGGCTGAGGGCGTGGGCACCTGTACAGCCTGGTGAGACCCGACAGAAGACGAAGAGCAGGAGAACATTTCCTGCCCTGAGTGGGAGTCTGGGCAGGATTTGGAAGACTCTGGAATAGAGATGGGGAAGGAGCTCCATGACAAGCGGAGAGAAGGGATGTTACGTTCGGAGGCAGGCTCAGAAATTTACACCAAAGGTGTCTGGAGGTTTTCCTGGTTTTCCAAATGATCCCACAGTTGCCACAGACTGACCTACAGGGAAGTGAGTCTCTGCCGGGTTCCGAGGGCAGGGCGGGCCGGGGCTCCCCCACAACCTGGATGGTCAAAGGTCTGGTGTGAAGGAAAGCAATGGGAGGAAAACCTGAAGGATTAATAACATAGGGGAAAACTCTCAAGTTCAAAGTCTTTGGAATATCCCGTCTGTATGCCTTTAAGTATATAGAACTCACGTGTTTTTAGAAGCATTTTTACAGTCCTTTCTGTAAATCTTTCTGCTGCCCAATAACTATCCTTTTGATATTTTGAGATCTTTCAGGGTAAAAACTGTAACTTCTCCCGGGGTATTTTGTTGTAGTGTAATCCCCTTTGGTTCATCAGCAACCTCAAAAGGCAAGGGACTCAATAGTGGAGAAGATCCAGCAAAATAAAGTGCATTCTTTCCCCTCCTGGGTGTAATTTATGATGTTCTCTAACACAAGGCGGATAGTATAAGTTTATCCATTTTACAGATGGGGAAACTAAGACATAGAGAGAGGTCAGGTGACTTGCCCATGACCACACGGTGAGCACTGCCCCGGGTCTGCAGGGCCCAGGCCCGGGCTCTGTGCTGCCCAGGCTTTCCCGTCCTCACAGCCGCGCCAACAACCTGTGTTGACTCTGCCTCTCTCTGCAGCGGTGATGCCCTGTATGCTCTGTTCCGGCAGGTACAGAGCTTTCCTCTTGTTCTTTAGCTAATCAAAAATATGTCTGCGACAAAATGGTAAGCTGTGACCCTGAAGGCACTCTGATCGGGGACAACACTGTTTATAATCATAGTCTCCATTTATGAATCAATAATGGTACCTGAGCGGAATAATCGTAATAAAAAATCCTGACCCTGACTCACCAGGGAACTAGGTTTATTTTAAGCGTGGTACTCAAACTGGAGCTGCACCAGAGTCACCTGGGGGGGCCTGTTCCACACAACAGCGGGGCCCCACGCCCAGAGTTTCAGATTCGGTGGGGCTGGGCGGGGCCGCAAGTCTGGATTTCTCCCGAGTTCCCAGGTGGTGCTTATGCTGCAGGCCCAGGAACACTGGGCTAAGCACGGATTTAAGGTCATGACAGTTGTAGATATAAATGCCCCAGGCTGGCAAAGTGACTCCACCTAGAAGTATAGTTATCTTGTCTAAGAAGAATTTGCCACCGTGTCCATTAGAAAAACAACTCCTCTCCCTAGGGGGAGGGGCTACCATTTTTGAGGACAATCTGTATTTCACGTGTTATCATTACTCTAAAAGTAGTAGGGGCTCTTTCTTTAAGAAAGTAGGTTTGTCTTTTTCTAAATTTTAACTTTTATCTCAGTTCCTTCCTAGCAAGGCCGTAGACACACCTGGCTTTCCAAGCAGACCTCCTCACTGATTTTTTTTTTAAATGAACACAAGAAAGTATTCTATTTTAGGTTACCCCAGTCACATTGCCGACCCCAACCCAAGAGTGGACGGGTCAGGGTCCCCCAGAGAAGGTAAAAATCACTCCCAAGAGGACTCTAGGCTGTCAGGAACTGGGAAATGATGCAAAAACACATCTCCGAGAATGGGCTGTCAAGGGCTAGCCAGTGTCAGAGAATCTATCACAGCCCCTGCCACAGCTTCTGAAGGCAGTGAGGCTCCTGGAGGTACAGGTATTCAAGTTGAGGCTGGCCAGGCACTCTCGAGATGAGACACAAGGGATCCAGCCTCATCTCCCATTTATTCCCTCTGCCTAAAATCCCTGACCAGGTTCAGGCCGGCACCGGGGTGACAAAGACGTGTAAGGGGTCTCTTCCTGCAAGGGGCTGTGTGCAGGTACCCTTGAGGCCCTGAGCCTGGAGAGGAGTCTGCAGGGGTTTCAGAAGGAGTCTGTAAGTCACCTGAAATTGTGTGCAAAGGCGCTCCAAGGAGATAAGGGCCCACAGTTTTCATCAGATTCTAAAAAAGGGTCAGTGACTTGACTTTCGAGTATGAACTTCTGGTTGAGTAGAAGAAAATGCTAACAGATAAATAGAAAAATGTCAGGAGAATTCAAAAGTAAGCATTAGATAAATGTTAAGTTGAAATAGATATTTGGAGAAAGTTAACTAAGCTTGAAGGGCCCTTCATTCTAGAAGTTTCTGGATCCTTTCCGGAGAAGTCTATCTCAGTGTCCGGGCTAATGTCTGTATGGGATTCTGGAAGGTATTGTGTGAAGTGAAATAAGGCAGTTAGAGAAAGAAGGATATCATATGATTTCATTCATATGTGGAATTTGGGAAACTCAACGGATGAACATACGGGAAAGGAAGGGAAGGAAAAATGAGACAAAAACAGAGACAGAGACAAACTATAAGAGGCTCGTAAATACAGAGAACCAGCTGAGGGTTGCTGGGGGGGTGGGGTAAGCGGGTGACAGGCATTAAGGAGGGCACCTGTCGGGATGAACGCTGGGTGTCATGTGTAAGAGACGAATCGCTGGTTCCACTCCGGAGGCCAAGATCACACTGTATGTTAATTAACCTGAATATAAGTGAATAAGAAAGGAGCCGGGCAGCGCTACCTGTCAGTACGGTGCGCCGCTTGCACTGCTCCTCCACGCCGCCCTGCCTCTTCCCTGTCTGAGTGAAGGGCATCTCGAACATGAAGCGGCGGATGTTGTGAGATCTCTCAAATTCCGTCTTCCTTTCTTGCAATTCCTTTTCATCGAAGAATGGAATCACATGAGTCACCTGGATGTATGCATACTTGGAATCCAGATCCTTAGGGTTGACCTTTAAGGGAATAAACAAAATGGGAGACTGGACTTCTTCAAAGCATCTCTAAGCTTGTCTTTCCACTTCTTATTAATAAAAGATGTGGAAAAGTTTAGAAAAATGGAAAAAAAACAGTACAACAAATACCCACATACCCACCACTTAGAACGGTTGCTAATGCCTTGTTTCAAGCACACGCATGCACACACACACACACACACACACACACGTGTGGACGCACACTCACACATGTACATGTAGAGTTTTTTTTGGCTGAACCATTTCAATGTGGTATCCATGCTGGGACCTCCTCCAGCATCTCCTAGACATGAGGACACTCTCCTCCATGGCCACACTGATGATCATACCTCATACAACCAACACCCAGGCCATTAAAGTTACTCACACATCTCCAGAATCTTATTTATCGCTATTTATGTTTGAACCAGAATCTAATCAATGATCATATTTAATCTCAAATTCTCCACTTATTTTTTCCCCTGACACTGAAGTTTTGTTTTTAAGACATCACCTTAGTTTTCTTGTGAGTGACTCCCTGTCTGGATTTTCCTGCTGGCTTCCTAAACTGTAGTTTTACATAATTGGCTTAGAGAGAAAAGTGCTTATTTTAGTAATAATGTTTAACACCTAGAACCTCAAATTATAATTATAGACAGATTATCTGTAAACAGATGTGGACGAATTAAATTAATACCGGTACAGACTACTCAGAGACTAATCTAACCATAAGTTTAGCTCCTGATTAACTCAGCACATAAATGCTTTAAAACCGCATCGCTACAATTCAATTAGCGGTGCTCTAACGGCTGTGATGTGCTAGAACATTAAACACAGGCATTTCCCAGACAAGCCCAACAGCTAACTTATTAGAGAGACAAATCAATTTTGCACATATGAGTTGTATTTAAGCTTGTAGAGCAATAAAAGGGGGAGGGTCTAAAAGAAATGACTGCAAAGAATTTGGAGACACTTCTGGAACTGTGGCCAGCAAATAAATGAGGCCAAGAAGGTTTTGCTAAAAGCCTCAAGTTATCATGCACCACTGTCCTCTCAACAGGGCTGTTTGTGAATAAAGATGAAAAAATGGTCATGAATGTGCCTAAAACTTTGTTAATTAAAAAAAAATACATAGTCATACGTTATTAACTTCTATTTTATCTTTATTTTTTTAATTTCTTTAAAAAAATTTTAAAAACATTTTTATTATTTATTTTTGAGAGACACAGAGGAGCAGATCATGAGCAGGGGAGGGGCAGAGAGAGAAGGACACACAGAATCAGAAGCAGGCTCCAGGCTCTGAGCTGTCAGCACAGAGCCCAACGCAGGGCTCGAACCTACAAACTGTGAGATCATGACCAGAGCCGAAGTCGGACGCTCAACCGACTGAGCCACCCAGGCGCCCCTAACTTCTACTGTAGAAACAGCCATCCGGCCAATCACTCCGGCTGTGTTCACACCTATGAAATGTGACTCTCCTTAGCAGAAACAACGTAAAAGCAGTGGAAATGCATGTGCTTGCCTAGTTTTCAGTGGCATCCCCCCAGTCTTCATTTGCGAAGTTGGACGTATGAAACAGGAGCAGTGAAGGACTGGTATTTGGGGGAAGGGAGGACGGCTGGGTAAGTCTTCCAGGTGCTACAAGGACGGCACATTAAGGGAGAAGAATGTGGGAGGTCTGGAAGAGAGGCTGTCATGTTAAAGCCACAGCTTGACACAGACAAAGCTGTTGGTTTCAGAGAAAAGAGGGGAAACTGGACCTGGGTAGTTTGGTTTAGGAAAAAAGTAGGCCTTCAAAAGGTCGTGTTGAGGATTCTGGTTCAAAACAGACCAACACTGCTTGCTTATCCCTTTTCTTTCATGCAACTCTGTTAAAAAGCAGTACAGAATTAACCTGGGAGGACCAAGGAAAGAGGACAGAAGACAGCAGCGGGTGAGAGAGTGTCATGAATTTCTGGAAGGCAGGGGCGAAGAGGTGTGCTACCCAACTTGGCAGAGACACCATTTTCCCACGCAGGCGGGGTGAGCACGACTTCTGAGGAAAGGGGCCCCTGGTGATGATGGAGGTGCGCATCTAGGTTCCCGCAGAGAGGGGAACCAGTGAGTCAGGAAGTGGGAGAGCACAAGTGGAGGAGGGCCAGAGAGAGAAGGAAGGAAAGAGAATCCCAAACAGGCTCTGCACTGACTGTTAAGCACAGAGCCCAACTCGGGGCTCGAACTCATGAACCAGGAGAACATGACCTGAGTCGAAACCACAAGGCAGACACTTAATGAGCTGGGTCACCCAGGCTCCCCTCGCAGGGTGAAATCTTAACCTCCAGTGATAGTTCTGAGAGGTGGGAGGTGATCAGTCATGAGGATGGAGCCCCCACGAATGGGATTTGTGCCCTTCCAACAGGGGCCCTACAGAGACTCCTCCCCCTTCCACCATGTGAGGACATGGGGAGGAGATGCTCATCTGAGAACCAGGAAGAAGGACCTCGGCAGACATAGAAAACGTCGGCGTCTTGATCTTGGCTTTCCCAACCTCCGTAACTATGAGAAATTTGCGTCATCAGCCAGCTGCTCAGTCTGTGGTGTTTGTTACAGCAGTCAGAACACACTGATGTCCGCAGCGGACCAGCAACAGGACAGGGTGGCCAGGAGAGGTGTGGGGTGGAAACCAGGATGAGCAGTTAAAGTCTGTTTGGAATGGTGAAACCCCAGGGTCCCTTCCCTTGTCCCTGCTGCCCAAGAGAGAAGAGGTTGTTCCGTGGAGAAAGGGGTCTGGAAAAAGTCTAAGGGGGTTCACCAGCTGCGGCGGAAAGCGGAGGCACAGTATGAAGTGGATCACGGGACAAGGAGGTGGAAGCCGGCAGGCTGAATGTGGGACCCTGAGCCCTTGCTGGTGTCCTGCATCCAGAATCCAGAATTACCTGGTCCCCTGTGCCCTCTACCACTTGGACAGGAGACAGAAGACTTCCCTGCAGAAAATGCAGGCCCTCAAGAAGCAGATTTCAGAGACTAGGGACTCCAAAGCAGGGCTCAGGAAGGAAAATGAAGTAGGGATTCTCCAAAAGGGTGAACTTAGAAAGACAGAGCATATCACTGTTGGAAACTGAGCAGGAGGACATTTTTATTTGTTTGATATCTAATTCTTATTTTTATTATTTTCTTTTCTTTTTAGAAGAGCTTATTTTATTTTTGAGAGATGGAGAGAAAGGGACAGAGTGGGAGGGAGAGAAAGAATCCCAGGCAGGCTCTACACTAGCAGCACAGAGCCCGATGCCGGGCTCGATCTCATGAACTATGAGATCACGCTCTGAGCCAAAATCAAGAGTCAGACGCTTAACTGACTGAGCCACCCAGGTGCCCCTATTTTTATTATTTTTAAATTGAAGCATAACTAGCACACAGTGTTACATTAGTTTCAAGCAGCAACGGCTCCATACCTTGTGTTGTGCTCACCTTGAACGCAGGCACTGTTTGTCACCACGGGACACCATTACAGTGTCACCGACCTTATTCCCTGTGCTGTGTTTTATGAGTTATCGACTCCGTAACTGGGAGCCCGCATCTCCTCCTCCCCTTCACCCACCCGTTCTGTCCATCCCACCCTCCTCCTCCCTTCTGGCAACCATCAGTTTGTTCTCTGTATTTATATGTCTGATTCTGCTTTTTGCTTGTCTACTCGTTTTTTTTTAGATAGCAGGAGGACTTCTTTTAAAATGTTTATTTATTTTTGAGAGAAAGGGAGAGAGAGACAGAGCACAAGCAGAGGAAGGGCAGAAATAGAGAGGGAGATACGGAATCTGAAACAGGCTCTAGGCTCCAAGCTGTCAGCACAGAGCCAGATGTGGGGCTCGAACTTGTGAACTGCAAGATCATGAAGTCGGAAGCTTAACCGACTGAGCCACCCAGGCACCCTAGCAGAAGGATATTTTTAATGCAAAAACCAGGAGCTCTATCTTGGCCTGAATTTCAGGAAGCAAAGGGATACCCAAATTTTTGGAGATATCCTAAAGACAGTGGGATACACACACACACACACACACACACACACACGTGTGTACTTTCCGAAAGGGTCTTTGTAAGAGCAGTACAGCAGAGGACAGCCTTTCTAAATAGAAAGTAGATCTCATTCTTGCAAATGTGCCCGGCTGGTTAGTTCCTTCCTTGATCTGTCTGTCTGCCTGTCCACCTGTCCATCATCTTACTGAAAATGGTATATCAGATGTTAATTATTTTGTAAAGAATATCTTTTTAAAATCATGAAATATTTACTTAATGAAGGACATCTGGAAAGCACAGAAAGGTATTGAGAAGAAAACAAATGACACTTGCCACTCAAGGCCAACCTCCTAATTTTTCCTGGCTCCCCCGTCTATATTTATGAACAGATATGATCAAGCATACATTATCAGTCAATACAATACTACAGAACTGTGAAATATTTCCAAACATGATCATACCTTGCCAGAATCCTGTATCATTTTCACATTTTCCGAACCAAATTTATCTGAGTAGAGTTTAAGGAGTCTCTGGGAAATTTCTGACAAAGGTGTGAGTTTGGGTTCTTTGTAAATATACTCTTTCCCATCTTCATCTTCAAAGAATCCCTGTGACATAAAGCACAATTAGAGCTGTTCCCAAGTAGACGCCCCAGGCTCACCACCCAGGAAGGGTTCTTGTGTTATAATGGTTAAAAAAAAAAAAAAAGGTGGGAGGGAATGATTCTAAAATAAAATCCTACTTAAACAGGCTTTCTGAATAGGAAGGAAGATGATAATAACGTGAAGTCGGGGTGCAAAGATAAAGGAAAACACAAAACTGCAAACTCATTCAAGAATGCTGTCATTAAGTGTTGAGTGAAATGGAAGATTGGGGACTCGAGACTGTCCTCTCGTGGTCTAATGATGGGCTTCAAGCCTGTTTCACATTCCCAAGAAGCAGAGCTCACGACGAAACGTTGGGCAACCCGCTCCGGGCAGGCCTCGGAAATGTACACACCTCCCATCTCCTGCCTCCCCGTTTCTACCGGATTTTACGGCATAAGCAGACACATTCCAGTCTGGAGCGGGTCTGGAAAAAGTTATCTGAAGTTTGCATAAATTCTATTTTGCTTTACTTATGAGGAAAATATGCAAGGGCTGGAGTATAGCATCAGCAAAGATTTTCATTATCACCAGCTGATCATCATGTGGTTTAGCTCCAATCAGGTCTGCTGAACACAAGGTTTGGAATTGCATGGGAAGTGAAAAAGGTTGAAAACTTTAAAGTCCAGATTGGGGTTAATACTTGAAATTAAAAAAAAAAAGCTTCTCGTCAAAAAATAAAAGAGAGAAAATGGTGCAAAAAACACAGTATATTAAAAAAAATGCAGGCTAACATGAGACAAAGAACACCCACATCAAACTAGTTTAGATGCAGTAATTTCACTACATTACTTGCTTTTTAAGCATTTACTGTAATTACCTCCACATCTGTTTCACTGTCTGTAAACTGGTATTGCTATAAAGTTATAAAAGACAATAACAGCATAAATTGAAGGTTATTTAATGCTCACAGAAAACCACACACCCTACACAAGTGGATTATAATTTATATCATTTAATCATGTTAGAGACTTTGGAGGTTAAATTTCCAGTTAAATTTAAATGAACCCTTTTGTACAGGGGTTCTGAAATATTGCAACAGTAAATAATACTTGTGGAGATAGTATATTACAAAAGATAGAGATGCACAAGGAACAAAGGAAACCAGAAAGTCTTAATTTTGGTTTTAAAACATGCAGTACAGATGTGTAAGGAAACAAGTGATTTATTTCTGTAAATGGAATAAAATGTTAATCTTTTTTTTTGGAGTTTGTAATGACTGGACAGATATACATATAGACTTGAAAAGGAAACTCGCAAACCACACCAAAGATGCCGCTAAAAAATGTCTTATGGAGGGAGAACTTACCGCTGCCTTAAGAAAGTAATAAAGAAAAGACAGGAAGAAAGAAAAAAAGCAGAAAGTTTACTACTGAGGAAGATAAGAACCGTACTAAATATGACAAATTCATCAAATTAGCATTTAGAGAAAATAGAACATTTACAAAATGCAACTTTATAGAGTTAAAAAACAAAACAAAAACAAGGACTTAGAGGGACAGCCTACGGAACAGAGAGCAGACTCACCTGTCCAAAGAAGGCCACCCGGAAATACGTCCCCAGGAGCCTGCGGCCCGAGTGCATGACCTCAGTCACTTTGCTGTAGGCCCGGTGCAGCGTATCATACAGATGGGCCAGCCTCTGCAAAACAGGACAAAAATCCCATTTCTTCCCACTTGTAACTAGTAGAGTCAATTTTAAAATAATTAAGTGAGAATATAGAAGTACAAAATCCTTGAACTTGAGTAAAGGAAACAAAAACAAGCCAAAAAACCCAAAACCCAAAGCCAAGAATGACTTGACTGCACATCGGTAGTGACCACTTCTTCGACTATAATGTTTTCTACCCAGAGAGCCACCTTGTGTGCTGAGGGCCATCAAGTCTCCACACTGCGGTAAGCAACTTCTGTTTCAAGTTAATGTGACATGTTGGAGATGGTAAAGTCCTACGATGACATTTTTAGTCTCTGCTTTTCCTACTTTCTTTGATAAGCTGGACAACACCCCTTCCCCCGTGCCCCCTCCTTGCAGACCCCAGCCCAGAAGGATGACAGGGATACTGGCTTCTCACGGGGGGGGGGGGGGGGAGCCAAGGAGGAGCTCTGAGGAAGAAGGCACCCGATAATTATAAAACTCTGTTCTTGGCAGCACCCGATAATTATAAAACTCTGTTCTTGGCAACCTTTCACAAGTGGAAGCTACCAATCCTCGTTTTTTGAATTTGGGGTTGCATAACGGCTCTGAGGTTGGTGACCTCCAGCATCACACGGAGGGTCAGAGGCCACATGGTCATCCCTGACTGGGGACTGCCCACTCTCTTTGCATATAAGAAGGTCTGGCTGTGTGTCATCCCACCGTCCTCCCAACCACAAAAACAAACCACTCAGATACCTCAAAATCTCTCCGCTTCTCATAAATGGGGATGATGAGTTTATAGATGTCAGCGATTAGCTCATAGCGTTCAGCCTTCCACAGTCCGTCTGCACATTGCTCTAGAAGCTCCATGAGCACATCCTGGTGAAAGAAGGCCACCAGCCAGAAAACAGGGTTATAGGAAATATGACATCGGATTTTTTGCATACTGCTTAACAGTTAAGAGGGCTAGGAGGAAAACTTCAAAAATGCATAATATTTCTAAACACTAACTTCCACACTTGTAAAAGCTCATCACTCTGTCCTTTTTAAAAATATTTTTTAATGTTTATTTATTTTTGGTAGAATGAGCGGGCAAGCGGAAAGGCGGGGCAGAGGATTCGAAGCAGGCTCTGTACTGACAGCAGAAAACCCGATGCGGGGCTTGAACTCCGAAATGTGAGACTGTGACCTGAGCCAAAGTTGGACGCTTAACTGACTGACCAACCCAGGTCCCCCCACTATGTTCTTTTTTAATGAGCCATCTTTCAATCATTTACAAGTAGAAATGCAGGGTCACAACGTATGACTGTGTAACAGTTAATACCTTGGGAAAAACTGACATTGATTGCTTCACAAAGTCTCTCAAATTTTTAGTTCTCTTTTTATAATTAGAATTTCAAATTTTTTTCCTTTCTGAGAAACAGTGACGATGCTGAGACCCAAAGTTATTTAGCGTGGCTTCAAACCTAATTAAATACCTCAGAGCAATTTAGTAATGGCACGTGGTAGATATGATGCCTGCCACACCAACACTCTTTCCTCCTTTCCTTGGAAATTTCTACCTACTAGAATTTGGGTAGTCAGCCCACTTCTATTAAAGTCCTTGAACTTTGGAGGAAGCTAACAGTTGCCATGACTCAAGGGTTGGAGCGTGTAGTTCAGGTATAAACTAATCAGCATAAATCTATTTCTTGGCCACACTTTCTAAAGTGGATATGTGACCTAAATAGACCAATCAGGGTGAATCTTAGGACTGAAGTGACAGAAGTGTTCTCATGAGCCCAGACAGGAGAGGCAGCAAGGAGCATGACGGGGGCTAACATCCGTCTCATGGCCAGTCAGGGGCCGGTCCGCCTTAGTAGCAGAGTGGAGAGCTCCCCCACATCCCCCAAACAACTGTATCATGGAAAACTCTGTTAAACTTTCACATTGACGGCTGTCAATCTCTCTGGAATTTCCTAATGGGAGGCAATTTATTTGATCTTTATTGTTTAAGCCCATTTGAGTGGGGTTTCATGAATGATGTTGAGCAAATTTTCGTGTGCTTATCTGTCATCTGTGTAGCTTTGGCAAAGTCTACTCAGATCTTTGACTAATTTTTCCACTGGGTTGTTTATTGAGTTTTGAGAGTTCTTTACATATTTTGCTTAAAGTCCTTTACCAGACATGTGGTTTGTAATTTTCTCCCAGTCTGTAGTTTGTGTCTAGATTTTCCTAACGGTATCTTTTGAAGAACAGAGGTTTCTAATTCTGATGAAGTTCCACACATCAAGCTTTTATTTTCTGGATTGTGACACATTATATCGAAGAAATCTCTAACACAAGCTTGCAAGATTTTCTCCTACGGTTTCTTCTAGTTTAATAGTTTTACATTTAAGTCTATGATTCATGGAGTAATTTCTGAATTTAGTACAAAGTTTGGGTCAATTTTTTAAAAATACAAATACCCTCCTGTTCCAACACCATTTGATGAAGACTATCCTTTCTCCATTGAATTGCCTTCGAATACTTATCAAAAATCCACACCCTATATATATGTGTGTGGGTCTAGTTCTGGCTTCCTATTCCGTTCCACTGATAAAGGTGTCCATCCTTGTGCCGATCAACACCACAGTTTTGACTACTACCACGGCTTTAGAGAAGGGTGTCGCCACAGTGACACTAATGATATTCTGAGCCGTACAACTCTTTGTTCTGGAGGTCTGCCCTGTGCACTACAGAATGTTTGGCAACATCCAAAGCGTTGACCTACTAGATACCACCTCCTTTCCCCCTTTCCCCTAAAACGTGACATTAAAACACATTTCTAGACATTAACAAAAGTCTCCTGGGAGATGGGGGCAAAACGATCCCAGGGGAGAAACAATGCTCATTCATAGTGACCTTACAAGCCAGATAGTAAGACTCTTCGAATTTTTTCAAAATAGTTTTGGCTAGTCTATTCCTTTTTTTTTTCCTTTTAAATTTTAAATAAATTTTGTCAATTTCTACCAGAACTCCAGATAGGAGTTTGATCAGAACTGCTCTGTATCCATTAATCCGTTTAGGGAGAAATGACACCTTAGCAATATGGAATCCTCTACACTCTTCGATTTTTTTGTCACTATTTTGTAGTTTTTAGCATAGAAACCTATATAAATTTACATCTAAGTTTCTGATGTCATTATAAATAGTAATTTTTAGAAGTTTTTATGATTTTTCTCAAGGAAACTGTTTACTGAATAAGATTTAAAGTCATCCAGCATATGTTTTTGTAGGAATTATATAAAACAATCATTGATAAGGTGAAACCATGGTATAAGAATCTTTTAAATATAAAAAAAGGTTGACTGATTTTCGTATATTGATTTTGTATCCTGTGATCTTGCTAAACTCAATTTTATTAATTTCTTTTGTAAATTCTTTGAGATTCTCTCTGTCACAAAGAAAACCATATCTAATAGGAATATAAGCCGTTTTATTTCTTTTTCTTGCATTACTGCACTGGCTAGATCTTCCAGCACAATGTTGAATAGGAGTCTTGTGAAAGCAGATAGTCTTGTTTTATTTCCAATTTTAGGGAAAAGCACTCAGTCTTTCACCACTAAGTATAATGTTAGCTGCAGGTTTTTTGTAGATATTTTTTTTAGGTTGAGGAAGTTCCTTTCTCTTCCTAGTTTTGATGTTTTCTTTTTAGACCATGAATGGATGTTGAATTTTTTCAAACGATTTAGCTACATCTATTGAGATAGTTATGCAGTTTTCTATCTTTATTCTGTTAATATAGCGAATCATATTGACTGGTTTTCCAATGTTGAACCAACAGTGCAACCCCAGGGTAAACCCCGCTTGGTCATGATTTATTTTTCTTGTTTATATATTGCTAGATTAAATTTGCTGATATTTATTTTAAGGTCAGTTGCCTTTAAACATGTTTGTAACCTCTATTATACTGTAAACGAAGGGTAGGACCTATGTTTTTCATTAGTGATGTTTCATTGCAGGCCTAATGCCTACAGTTTATAGATCCAAAGAAAATAAACCATTTAAAGCAGCTGTGAATCAATTTACAGGAAAGACTGTCTGACTTAAAAAAAATCTTTAAAGTAAGACATTTACCTCTTCTGTCTTGTTTACAACATACAAACAATAAAACTGTCATCAGTGTGACGAAACTCTGAGCCTCTGCTTGTAAAGAGGTATACCAGTTGCCTCATACTTTTATTGCAGGTCTTTAATGGCAAACACTGAATGTTACGTAGTAACTACTGTACAGCTATAGACAAAGAAGAAACCAGGAAAGGTTCTAACCCCCTCTCTTCCCCTTGTGCATTTATATTAGAAAGATGCACATCTCTCTTAGTTTTGTCTCAAATCTTTTTCAGTGAGAGAATCTACCCAGGCTAATCATGACAAATCTTTTCTCCCCCACCCCCCAATTTTTATTTAAATTCTAGTTCGTTAACATATTATACTTCTATGATTCTTCTCACACACCTTTGATTATAAAAAAAAGCCAAATAAAAGCATAGAAATAAAACATATAATATCCATTTCAATACACTTACTTTTCCATATTAGTAAAACTGGGCATGGAATAAAGATCTAACCTAATTTGGTCATTGTGAGGATCAAAAAAAAAAATTTACCCATCAAAACGCCCCGAAACTATAAATGTGTGGTGAAATTCAAAGGCCAGTTAAGCAAATCTCTCTTATTTCAACCATTACTTTCTACTTTGATTTTTCTTTTTTAACTGGACTATGTAATATCCCACAGTGCCACACACATTTGATAGTTCGGGATTTCTTGGATGAATGAAGTAGTCTACATTTTTTTAGTAACATAATAATAATATTATTTATAGCTTCCCTTTGCTGTCGGGAAGTGAGTTAACAGTCCTTTCATCAAAACCTGCATCTCCTGCATACTTTAGGTCAAAGATGTTACCACTGGGTAGTCTTTAAGCATCTCCCTACTCAGCAGGGCCGTGGGACTATAGCAGAGGTAGCAGAATTCTGAGAAGACTCAAGTCCCCATGAGGGATGAGAATATTGTATGACCAAAACATTCTCCTGATAACGGAAGTCAAATGGAACTTTACCCATTTTTAAATTACTCTTAGGTTTAACTTATCGACTACTCATTTGGCCCCCTTTCTCAATATGGGGCTTTGTTCTAAGAGCAACTGTGAACTTTTGGTAAAACTTTTTGTAAAAAACTAGAATTGGTTCCACTAGAATGGCATAACCCACACAGAGAGGTGAATGCACAGTGATGATACCCTGCTTATGGATGGGAGCAAAGAGACCTAAAGAGTTTTAATTCCAGGTCATAGCAGTTACCGCACAATAAGCATCTGGAGTCGTTTTAATGTAATCTCATAGAAAATTGAAAATTCTTCTCAAAGAGTTAATAAAATTTGTAGTTAGGCATGGTCACTACTTCATTGTTAACTTGATTCTTTCATTCGTTTGTTCACACATTTTAATCAAGCATCTACTATGTGCAAGGCACTGTGCCGGACACTGGGGTTACAAAACAAATTTACAGAAATAAATTCCGTAATTTACATAAGTGGCTCTATAGATTTTTCCATTAATGCGGAAGGCAAGTTTTAGATGGCTTCTTAGGCTAGGTCACATAATGAAATTTGCTTTGAGCAGGAGGCCCTCAAAGACACAGAGGTGATGCACCGGAGCAGCGAGAACTGACGTGCTAGCGGCTCATGACCACCAAGTGGAAAATGCGAGGTACATGTTAAGATACCAAGGACAAGGAAAACAGTGATTTCAAATACGTACCCAAACTGCAAGCCACAAGGGTAGATGCTCTGAACTGAGAGCGGTAGGGGTTTATTTATTCAACAGTAGTCAGTGTGTCTCTGGGTGAGTACGGGGGAGGCCAATGATCAGTGAATCAGGCACTTCCTGCTCTCAAACAGTCCAGTATGAACACAGATCCATAAAGAGATTACAAAAAATGCTGGTAAGTGCTGATAAAGAAGCATGCAGGCAATAAGGGATGCAGACAGGAGCAGTGTCCATCCAGTCATGGGGGGTAGGAGAGACACAGAAAGTTCCAGAAAGTGGTGACTGAGTCTTAAAAATGATCAGTATTTAGTAAGGCAAAGGTGAAAGGTGGGACTAGGAAGTAAGAGAGGGAAGACACTCCAAGGAGAGGAAACAGCATGGACAAAAGACACGGAGGTGAGGACAGCATGGCGGGTAAGGAATTTACAGGTAGTCTGAGGGTTATTCAGAGTAGAAAATCTGAATCAGGGAGTGGCAAGAGATGAGGCTGGTGGCGGGGGAGGGGGGTTGTACGGAAAGGATTTAAACAGACTAAACAGCTACACTCAAAGTTTTGTATGTCAAAAATAAATTAATTATATGTAAATAATCTTGAGATACAAAAATGCCTACAGGCACATGTGAACTACCACAATGAAAAGCACTGAAGGTGTGACTTAATTTTGAAATGATCTATCCACGTAAGGTATCTTTACAGCAGCCTTTTAGGTATATTTTAAATGGCCCTAGATTTGGTCACTTAACAATAAATACGTATCAAATCGTGTTTTTGGGTAATCTCCTGTGCCAAATTCCCCCAAACTGGGAGATAAAGATTTAAATACTGTTCTTACTCTTGTTTAGTCAAACTGGAAACATACGGAAAGTTTAATAACGATGAAACCTGAATTCAAGCAGTGTATCAATAGACAGGTGAGGTAATTATGGAAAAATCTGTCATGTTTGGTTAAAAAAGATGGGCTTCAACCAGGGAAACTCTCCAAAATGGGACATTTGGAAAATGGGACCATTTGATAAAGTGAATAGAGCTTAGTAAATAACTAAAATAAGTAATACAGTGTGATGGCAATTAGGAATTTGAAAATAAGTCATCAACTTTTATATGCTACTGGACATTATCTTTTTTTTCTGATTCAGGAGGCAGCTCTGTAGTTTATCAGTTACTATTATAAAGAAATGGTAATATATACTGTAAAAAGCAAAGTGTGTATAGATTTTACTCAAAAACAAACTAAAAATGGCTTTTACAAAAAAAGATAAGCCCTCTTATAAAAGCAAAGTATGGATTATTGAACATCCAAGTCTAATTTAGTCAGGTAAATTATTCAAGCCAATATCAACTCTATACCTATACCTAGACATTTATAGCTGGTGCATCATGTAATAATTCTTTGAAAAGAAATAACCAGTAAGAAAAAAGAAAGAAAGAACCTGTAATCATAGATAGTTCAGTGTGAGAGACTGTATGTCAGTACGAAACTGTAAGAGTCGTAGAAACTATGATGTCATAGTAATTAAACACTGGGATATATATGAATAATAGTCTCAATATAAATTCCATGTATTAATTTACCTAGAATTCTCAACAATCACAGCACCTAAAAACCAGAGCTAATCCAGACAACAGCCAGATAGTAATGACCATGAAAGGTGGTTATACAGAAAGCCTAATGGTTTGTCACGTTGGTTAAAATTTAAATGCCAAGATATATCTTCTAAATTGCCAATCTATGCAAAGAAGTATAAGTTATTACTGGTTGGAAAAAAAATCCTCAATGAACTCAATGCATCTGGGAAGCTCACATTTGATGTTATTAGACTGACCTTGAAAAGATAGTACACTTAGCTCATCAGCCACTGAGACAGTTCCATCTGTAAGCGTGTCACAGCAATGCAACTGAGGCCACTGGGCACGTCTCTGCCGGTGGGAACAGCACACTGATGTTGTGTATGGGTGTGTGCGCGTGTGCACAAAAAAGCCTATAGTAGGCTGTGTATGTGCAGCGTACTTAAACATTTTCAGTTAAATGTCACCTGTTCCATCTGGCATTGATTAACTGAATCTAACCTTACATATGAAATGCTGTCCCTATTATCTGCCATTTAGAAAGTAAATGCATGACTGGCTTGGGCAACGGCAGACTTCGTGGTTTAATTCACATCTCCACCATATTATCCTTTTCCTTTTTTTTTTTTTTTTTAATTTGATTGGCTCTGGCTTTTTATTTTTTTTAATTTATTTTTTTAATTTATTTTTAATATTTTATTGTCAAATTGATTTCCGTACAACACCCAGTGCTCTTCCCCACAAGTGCCCTCCTCCATCCTTTTCAAGTTAGAGTTGAGAACCCCTTACAGGAGAATAATCACTTGGGATGCTTGTTAAAATACCGATTCCCAAAATAAACAAACCAAAACCAAAACCAAACCAGATTCCAGGCACCACATCCCCCAACCAAATACGGGGTCTGGCAGAGCTGGGTGCTTGGGAATCCGAGTAACTCCTAACTAAGCACGCTGAAATCAGAACTACGGTGCCAGCTGAAGCTGCCTGTGGCAGGCACATCACTTACATGTCCACAGGCTGACACGCGGCACACAGCTAGTCTATAGAACGAATCAGTGAATGTAAACGGAGAAATTTCCATGGGGAGCCTGAGTGGCTCAGCCAATTGAGCCGACTCGTAATTTTGGTTAAGCATCCGACTAGATTTTGGCTCAGGTCATGATCTTGATGTTCGTGAGTTCGAGCCCTGCATCGGGCTCTGTCCTGACAGTGCAGACCCTGCTTGGGATTCTGTCTTCCTTTCTCTCTGCCTTTCCCTTGTCCCCCCCTCCAAAAGTAAAATAAAATAAAAATTAGAAATTTCCAGGTCACAAGGAACTCAGACAACTTCCAATTGAGACGGGAAGAAACCATGGTTTCAGTGTTTCTCCTCAAGGGGAAGAAAGCATCAAATGCAGTATAGTGTGCCAGGGCAGGGACCACATCTTGCTCACATTTCTATCTCCAGTACCTAGTTCAGTGCCAAGAAAGCTATGTAAATATTTGCAAAACGAAGCGGGACGTTTACGTCCTGGTGTGAGCCACGGGTAGAGCGGTTAGACAAGGTCCATGGGCAAAGTTCACCAGTCACTACTACAATGACCTGAGGACTACAAAGGGCCCCCCTGGATACTGACTTGGGCGTTACCGAGAAATTTCAGCACGTGGACACACAGTGAGGATGAACTGTATTTTCTATTCCCCTTCCAGAGTCCCTCCTGGCCCTGCCCTTCCTTGCTCTGTGCTTTGGGAGGCCAATGCACCAGATCACTGGCCTGCATGTCCTCCGGCTCCTGGCTGAGTTCAGACAATGGGAGGCTCCGGAGGAGCCTGGAGGGCAGGAGAGGGGGGATGGGGTGGCTCTGCACTTGCTCCTCTCTGCCAGGGTGCAGGACTGAGCTCTCCCCTAAAACTTGTCAGGCTGTCCTTCTGTGTGGCTTCTCTCCCCTCCACTGGCCCACAGAGGGTGGGTGGTGACAAGCTGCCGCTCACCTCAAGGGTACTGAGATATTACTTACTGGTTTCCCTATGCCCTGTCCAAACCTTTCAAAACAGCCCCTTTACTAGCCTTCCTTCAATGTCCTGAGTATGCTACCTATTTCTTCAAGGGATCCTGAGCAAGGGATCCCCAACGTCTCATGGGCTGTGTGGAGTTCTGACACCACAAGGGACTTGGCATTCTTCAAGCTGCACAGGCTCCAAATTGCATAACAGAATTGTAAACAGGAATGGGATGTTTCTTTTTATCTAATCAAACGCAGCTGGGAGGGAGTCTGCTCTTTACATCAGAGTCAGGGAAGATGAACTCCGATCAATAAAAACACATCTGAGGTCTGCTGTTAGGAGAAGTGTGTATTTTTATGCTGCTCCATGAAAATCCTATTAGGAGAGCACGAGGCATTTAAGTACATCTAATAACACAGATTAAAAGGGCAAGGATCTTTATTAAGCTGTATGTTACACACCTATTCCCATCAGCTTTTCCCAAAACTCCTTCTGGGAGAGAGATGTTCAACTTTCTCTTTTTCTTGAAATGTCCTGACAGCCAAAGCCAAAAATGTGTATGGCAACTTCTGTTTTCCTGGCTTTTAGAACATGCTCTTGGGGCTCCTGGGTGGCTCTGTCAGTTAAGCCTCTCTGGTCATGATCTTGCAGTTCGTGAGTTTGAGCCCCACGTCAGGCTCTGTGCTCAGAGTCTGGAGCCTGCTTGGGATTCTGTGCCTCCCTCCCTCTCTGCCCCTCCCCCCCCAAATAAACAAACATTAAAAAAATTGTTTAGAACATGTTATTCTTTCAACTCCCAGCCAGTTTCAGTCTTGACGTGCAGTGGTTGCTCACGACTTTATAGCCCCACCGAGTCATACCCTAATCGTTATAGATCGTCACGTACTATAGACCTTGTTTAATGTTTACCAACTTTATCCTTCAAGGACAGGGTGGAAAATCCATACTCTGGAAATAATTGATAAGGTTACCTCCCTCACGTGTTTAGTTATCACTCACACTGGACGCCATTCACAAATTTCCTCAAGAAAGCCCGTGCGTGATTTCCTAGATGGAGTCCCTCGCCTGCCGTCACTGCCCCAGCCTGATACTAATCAGCTGAGCCACGCCAGGCTTCATGTGACCGTCCCCTCGGGGCAGGTCGCTGAGGACTGTTTACTTTCAACTCTTCAGATGTTCCTGGCATCTGTTGCTTCCTTATCCAATTGTAAACAAAATGCTGGACCCCAGAGGTCTGTCTAGGCGTGGTGGGGACAAGGGTGCTTTCTGCAAGGAGACAACACATTCTAGCCTCTTCTCAAAGAACCCAGTCAAACTCGCCTTGAAGGAGGAGTTCAAAGTCAAGAGCGTGCAAGGTTTCACAGTTTAGGGCAAAACTTAAAAATGACCGTCTGCCCACGCATTGCAAGGTGGAAAGGCAGCTGAACTGCTAACCCCCTGTAATAACTGGCCTTTTTTTTTTTAATCCTTCGGATACACAGAAAACTTTATCTATTGTGATTAAAATTATTTTAATATTCATATGTGAAATAAACTCAATATATTATCCTTCTTTCTCATGCTTACTTTTTAATTGAAAGATTCATTTGAGACCAATTTTTGACAGTGGCTTAAGACCCCTTTACATATCATTAAAATTATTGAAAATTCCTTAAAAATTACTGAGAACTTTTATGTATATGGGTGTTATCTCTCAATATTTATTATATCAATATTAAATGGAATAGAACTGGGAAATGCTAAAAGCTGTATTAATTTAATTAAAATAATAAACCTATTCTATGTTAGTGAAAAATATCATCTCTTAATGAAAAAATAATTTCACCCCCCAAAAAAAAAGTTAGGGAAAAAAGCAGCCCTCTTCTACATTTTTACAACTCTCTCTGACACCCTGCGTCATAGGAGAACCTGTTCTCATACCTGCTGCTGCTTTCAGTCTGTTCAGGATGCTGTGCTGGACGGTGTATCCACAGAAAGTCCAGCCTCACACAGACATTCAGTTGGAAAAGGAAGGACCTCAAAGACTTCCTAAAAGGTCCAGGGCTCCGTGGACCACACTTTGAGAACTGGCTCAAAGTGCAATCCATTGACATGGTTCTGGCTAATGTCACTGACGACGTTTGATCGTGGTCCTACTTACTGGGCAAGAACGTGATTCAAAGTCCTAATATAAATCGTAGGACCTCCACATCATAAAAACAAATACAACAGAGGAAGAAGGTCTTTCTTCTCTGTTCTTTCTCTCTACGCGAAGAAACAGACAACTTTGTTTTTCCTTATTTAACAGACAGGCCGATCAACAAGCTTTCCCTTGACCGTTTCTTTCTGTCCTGAGCAGAGGGGAGGCGGGCACCCACGAATGGCAGACACTGATCAAAGGGGAAATTCTGGGAACACAAGCACACAACTGGCATTTGTTCAAATTTCTAGCTTCATTTCAAAGCTTTCTGGTTCCAAGTAAGTGGCTGCAAGGTCATCCTGTTTTGGTAAGAAAGTCACAGAAATTGCCACAATGGTCTTACGTCAAACTCTCTGATCTCTATTGGGGGTGGGACAGGGTGGTCTTCTTCACTGGCGGTGAGAAGAATCTCGACAAAGGCACTCACACGGAGGCAGGGAGCCAGGGCTGCTCTGCCCCGGAGCCTGGTCTGACCTCGCATGGCTTTGAGGGTCTGTGGACATGGGAGAGACTCGGTCAGTGTTGAAGCCACTGATTTAAAGGTCAGAGTGGCCGGTTAGTTCGGTTGGGTGGAGTGAGGTGCTAAAAATACAAGTCAGATTAAAATAGCAATAAAATCCATGAACTGGAGAAATTAATTGCTGGAAAGAATGAGAAACCTTCTGGTCAAAATACTGGACCTTTTAACACCACAAGTGGTTGAGCCCTCAGCCTCACTTCCCTTCTTAGGGAGCTCCTCAAGCTCTCTTTCCAGAGAAAAGGAGGAAACCCTAGAAAGGGGAATTTTCCCTAGAAAGTGCAATGGCAGAGATTCGCTGCCCCGAGACCCTCACTGACCCAACAACCCCCACCCGTCGAGGTGCTCACCTCGTTGAAATGGACATCCTGCATTCCGACGTCTTCCATCATGGAGGCCTCCTCGTCTATGTTGGGGGTAATGACCCTGAAAGCTGTGCATCCTTGTCTAAACATGCCTAGAACGGAGACAGCAGGGGAGAGAGCCGGTCAGTGACCTGCCAGTGGCCGGACCTGGAGCGCCCTTCCCGCCCGCCATGGTTCTGTGCTGAGTGACGTGACTGACTCTAAAATCTCTGTGTCTTGGGCTCCCGTTCTCGAGGGAGCCTCTGTGCGCTCCTCTTCGCTGGCTTCCTCAGAGTTCACCTTCACCTCCCTCAACTCTTTCAAGTTTTCACCCGCCTTTATGAAAATGTGTGTAGTCTTTAAATAAACTGTAAATAAACGGCAACAGGTATTGGATCCCCAATTAATAGTTAAAAAAATAACACTACTTTGATTTGGTAAGACGGGCCATGCTCAGGGACCAAGAAAGATAAAGCCAAAGCCAATCAAAGAGAGACACAGGACTCAAAAAGACCTGTTTCCTTCAAGCCGTCACCTCCCCTGCTCTGGCTGGGGGTAATCCCGAACTCAGATTAGAACTCACTCTCCTTCACAAAGCATTCTCCCTAGATGTAACTCAACAGCCCCAGCCTCGAGCTGAGAGCCTGTCTTAGCTGGTTCCATATCCGCAGCCTGAGGGGTAAGGAGAGGCCTCCTTTCTTCCCCAAAACGGAAGAGTGGGAGCCCGCACAGCTGAAAGCTTCTGGGCCTGCACACTCTGATTCTCCAGGGGAAATGGTGGGAGGCTGGACTGGGGTAGACAACCAGGATGAGGTTAAAGCCCTCCAATGATTATGACCCATTTGGGGCCTTCAGTCTACTTGGAGTCCCGGGGGAGAAGTTTTCTGCTCATTGGACAATGTCAGCTGGGCAAAGGTGACCAAGTACAGAAGGACCTCAAATGTCTTTGCCACTCTATTTGAGATCACTTTACAATAGAACAAAACAGAAGTCAAAACTTGAATGGAGATCTCCCCTATGTCGTGGTAAAGAGGAGTACAGAGTATTCTGAAATCAAGTCCCGGAAGAGTAGATTGTGAAGTCAGGGATTTTTCCACGACACGATGGTCAAGGTTTCCCAAGGCTGTCTAAGGTCTCTGCCACTGCCCCACTGTAGACCCGCTTTTATTCTTCGGAGACAAAAGCTTCCCCTACGACAAGCATTACTCTGGGGGATGAAGGCTATGTTAACGTACAAAAAGCAAAATTATAGAAGCCAACCGCCCAGGTTTCCAGCTAGAGGCTAAGTTTAAATATGTACCTTAGCTCCAGGGGGGCAAGGATAAGGGGGGTCCAAGTGCTTCCCCTCCTCGCACAGGAAGAGACCGCCATGGAACCCGGAGAGGACAGGCAGGCAGGGAAGGAGAGCCGAGCCTACCCATGCGATGCTGCAGGAGAAAACCCCGCACCTCTACGTGTCACGCGGACGGGCCGCGGGGCCGGGCCCACCCTCAGGCTCACCTCCCCGGCGCCTCCTCTGGCACGTGTTGTGGCTGTAGGGGAAGAGGGGCGGCTCCGGACGGAGGGCTATGTCTGCTTCTAAACACGAGGAAATGTGTTACCTGACAAAAGGTCTCAACAGGAAATCACGCTAGTAGCAAGAGAATACGGAGCCCTTCTTTAATTTCTTTTTCGTTTGGGCTCTGACGTAGGCACAAGCCTAGACTCCCTTACATTCCATTCCAAACAGCCAGCTGCCCCAGCGATGCAGAAATTCCCTGGCCTTGGCTTATGACTTTCCATCATTTCTCACTTTGTAAATGTACTTCCTCGTCAGCCAGATCTGGTGCTGCTGTGATCTGGGACACGCCACCAGCTTTTCTAGCAACTTTGCTGTTCTTGATTTCAAAATGGAAATGAGCAACTGGTGTTTAACCAAAAGAACCCGTGAACGAATTCATGGCCTGCTCACCTGGAATAAACATACAATGTACAGATGAGCAGCACCCCACACGCCTGCCTTCTCCTTCCCTAGGGAGGCGGGGTTTCCTAGCCAGCAAGGCTGCCTTCCCACATGGTAAAGCCAACTGGGCCACGGTTCCAGAAAACACGGTCTAATAATCTCCTGTTACAACGGCCATTTGATTGATAAATAGTTCCAGTGGGAATCTTAAGGGAAAACAAATCTCAGCTCGAGATTGGCCAGTCAAGGACACCCAGATGCAAAGCTCATTAACTAGTCTTTTGCAAGATATGGAGGGCCATTAGTTAAAGGTTATACAATAACATGCCATATAGTTTTGTTTTTGATATTGGCATTTCTGCTGTGCCTACCAAGTCAAGCAAATGTCTTACCAGCGAATAAAATAATGAATATAGTGTATGCACACACACACACGCACACACACACACGTGCGCGCACACACACACACCCAAACCCCCCCACCTTCCCAACTTTCTGAATGGCTCTCACTTGTCTTTGGTGCTTTCTACAGCTTAGTATTCGTTTCACAAAACACAGGAATCACATCTTACCTTTCCGTGTGAGATACTCTGCCACCAGGGCTGTGACATGGACATAACACATTGCCGCCTACAATGGAAGACACGTGCTTCAGAATCCACGATTACAGAACGTGTCATAATGCTCACGCACAGAAATCTAACGACTGCACACACTTACGACAGATCTCAAGGAACGAGGGTTTCTAATAGCGGACACCTTACGTTTTGAACGCAGTGGAACAATTCACATAGAGCGAAATTTTGAAATAAATTGCAAATTGAGACAAATGGTAGTAAATTTACTGAGACTCATTTCTATTTACGATTTACTAAATAGTAAATTTAGGATTACTAAATTTGAACATAAAAGATAAAAAAAGCACTTTTTCTTAGAAGATTTCTGCATCATTTCTCTTAAAGTAAAAAAAGACCCACTTGAAGAAAAGGCATGTGTCTTCCTAGATTCTGGGAGAATTGCTCATATTTCAGCAGCTAATATATTTTTCTCTTAACTTACAAAAATGTAGTAACTACTTCCCAACATAGAATTATAAAGCAAAATTATAACTTAATGTTAATTAGAGAACATTGTAAACACCTTAAAATGAAAGAAAAAATAAAAATACTTTTTTTTCTTACTAAGTTGCCACAGTGTTATAAAGAAAATCATAAATAGCTGTTGGAAATGAACCTGATTCTGATGCCTGAGCCCTGGTTCTTGTCCGAATGACAGAAAAATGACGACTAGTAGTAATAGGTAATTCACTGTGATCATAGCTAAAATATAGTTTAAATGTATCATGAAACAGAATGGATTTCTAGAATAATCAATACATAAAAATCGTTACATGAAACTTTCAGATGTAGAACATGATTTTACTAAGTTAGCCAATTACCAGAAGTTTAAGAGTAAAAGCACACTTCTTCAGTAATACTGTGGATCAGACCTAATGTCTTAGGCACAAATTGTAAACACGGTTTTTAGGGGAACAAAGAACCTGCCACACAGCCTACTGCTTTCTTTAATTTTGCCCCTTTTATGGACGGTGTCATGGAGACCCAGAGGGGTTAGGAACAGGCTCAGTGTCACAGACGTAGAAGAGCTGGATGTGAGACTCGTCTGTCTGCGGCCCTCACGCCCAGCTCCCTGCCACCACCCTGTCTACCTAGGGAAACGCGTCCGCTCTGTACGAGGGCAGTAATCTCACACCGACCACATCCACAGACAACACACCACCTGAAAAGGAAACAGCAATGCCCTACCATTACTTTAATAACAGGAAAATTAAACTTCATCATAAAAGAGCTGAATTTTAGAACAAGAGAGGAGTTTCGATGCTGGAGCTGAGCCCAGTCGAATCGCGGGCGTCTGTGTGAACACGGGCGCTAAGAGCTTGCAGGATACGCTCTGGTGGGGCAGGAACATGCCGCTCCCGTGCCGTAAGCCACTGAGATGCTTACAGGACTATGAAGTATCCCTTCTTTAATTAATCAAATATTTTCTTTCTTTTTTTTAACTCGGATATTTTCTTAAAATTAGTTTCTTTCTTTTTTTTTTTAACGTTTGTTTATTTTTGAGTGAGCAGGGAGGTGGGGCAGAGAGAGGAGGACAGAGGATCCGAAGTGGGCTCTGCGCTGACAGCAGAAAGCCTGATGTGTGGGGCTTGAATTCATGAATTGTGAAATCATGACCTGAGCTGAAGTCAGATGCTTGACGGACTGAGCCACCCAGGCACCCCCTTAAAATCGGTTTCGTTTAGCGAATAAGACATAACTAGTTTTTCCCAAAAGCCCGGCCCGAGAGGCCTGCAGGATACCTCGGAGAGATCCCCGTTTTTGACGTGGATCCTGGCCATGCTGTCCAGCCACGTCTTCCTGAGCTCGGGGGTGCTGGCGTAGGACTTGGCCAGGCTGTACTGGAGGTCCACCAGCATCTCCGGGTCGCTCTCGTGCTCCTTCATCTGGGCGGTGGCCATCAGAACCGTGCGGATCCTTTTGGTCAAGTCCTTCACGTCCGAGGAGAAGGTGGTGTGCTAAAGCAAGAAGGAAGAAGGACACGTGGCTTGCGGCCGAGCTCTGCCTGTCCCCACACGTACTGGACAAGGAGGCGGTCTCGGGGCCACCCACCTTGATGAGCCTGTCACTGTTGGCACAGTTGTTGATGATGGACAAAGACTGCTGGAACCTGGTCCCTCCAATCCCGACAACATCGGCTATCAGCTGGCTGACGGAAATGATGACCTTAGGGACACACAAATGTAACGAATCATTTTGCCTTCCAATGACTCCCCGGACGTGCCCCTGTCTTCAGTTAGGACGTGAATGAAGACAGGGCACAGAGTTGAGGACAGATCATTTCAATGCAGGAAACCAGGCCTGAGTCATCTTTTCCCCTTCCAAGAATCATTCCAGAGGTGGTTTTGCTATCCTTAAGTATTTTGTTAGCACAGCAAAATGCTAATCAGGAGAGCACAGAGGCACGAGAGTCAGATAAGCCCATGTCACTCGGACTGTTACTCACTTTCTCTAATAAAAATGGAGACCTTATCACTTACCTCATTGGTTGCTGGTTTGAACTTACACACACTAAATATTCAATAAGCAGACAGTCCTTTGTATTTCTTAGTAAAACATTCACATATTAACTATGTAATGGGGGAATCTATCTTTACTGGGGTCTGTGAAGTTTTCTACCCTTACCCAGTGATTCGAAGTAAAAAACGGATGCCATCCTTATTTCCTGCTTTTCCTTCACCATCCCCAGGTACAGCCAATCACTAAGCACCATGAGCTCACGCTCTTCTTCTAACCTCACCATGCCTGGTCTAGGGCACCATCTTCTCTGGCCTGGATTTGACCATGGTTTCCTCAAAGTCTCTCCAGCTGAGCCTGTGACTCCCCTGATCCATTCTCAGCTCTAGGTCCTGGCGATTCCTCCAAATATGCAATGATGTCTTCTCAGCTTGCTCTCACCCATATTCTTAATTCACCATGAGGACCGTGTCCAGCTCCCTGCACAGGCCTTTCCCTTGGTACATGCATGGCCTGAAACATGCTCACCCTCTAGACATGCTAACCCCTGTTCACCCTTCACGTGTTCTGAGAAGTCTCCCTGCGCTGGCCAGACGCGCCCCCACCGTGGCGCATTCAAGCTCTATCACAGCACGGGGGACAGTGCACTGACAAAAGCCTTGGGGTCTGTCAGTCTTCTGGTGGACGGTACACCCCATGAGTGCCAGAGGAGGGTTCTGTTTGGTTCCTGGTTGTATATGTGAATCCTGGCATGTGGTTTGTAAACAATAAGTATTTGCTTGAGAAAAGAATAAATACAGAGATGGAAAAGGCACTCCTACATGACTTTGTAGAAAAAGAGAGTCTACAAAAATACTTAAGACTTTCCGTATCTTGCACAGTTCCCAAAGCAGAGCATCTGAGATGCGTTAGCTCTGGAGGGATGGCGGCTGAGTCAGTAGACAGAAGACGGAAAAGAACCGCTTTGGACTTTCTATGTTCTGGCTAAGATGTTTGCTATTGGGCATCCCCATGCAGATTCCAATAGATTGTGATTCAATGGAATTTCAGTCAGTCCAACACCGATTCGATGTTTAAATGTCACCTTACTGACAGAAACACGCTCTGGGTCCAGATCTTACAACGTGGAGAATGAAATAAACCAAACCAGGGAACATGACTTTCCAATCTTCCAGCATAAAGCCAGACCCTGTCGTGCTCACGCTGAGGTGAATCGGTAAGCGTGACAAAGTCTTCCTGCTAAAGCAGAATCCCACGGGGCGCACCGCGTTGGAACCTGAGACTGCACGCACCTGCAAATGCGTCCGGACGAAGGACTTCTTTCCAGTGTAGTCGAAATTGTTCCTCATGAGGAAGTACAGCAGCTGGGAGGCCTCGGTGCGGATGGAGCTCAGCTTGGAGTTGCAGCATTTCAGGACCTCATAGCACAGAGCGGCGCACATGTCGGCCCGCCCCTCGTAGAACGTCGAGGGAAACTGGGGGGAAGCGCAGAGAGCGAGGCCCACGTGGGGTCAGTGCTCCCTTCAACGCCAGGTGTCAGGCGGGCAGGTGCGATCATCAACATGGCTCACCTTATAAATGAATGACCTTAAGGCAGTGAAGACGTTTTTCAAAGCCGTTTCAGACTGATGTTTTTGAAGAAAACACAGGTAGACGTCAAAAACTTTTTTCATGAGAGGATTATGTCCATGGTCGGCCAGGAGCTGGTTCTGAAAACACACAAGGACAGCTTGGTTAGGGAGACACACTGGTCACCTCTACTGGGTTGCACACAATTTTCAGACTCAAAAATTACATTTTCCAGGTACTAAGACAACTTATGATTTAAACAAACTGCCATGAATCTCTAGGAAAACACAGAGTCCTCCTGTGGTACAAATAAGCCTACAACAAATTCATGCTCTGGAGTTTGCTTGTTTTGTTTTTTTAAATTATTTTTTTAAATGTTTATTTGTTTTTGAGAGAGATATAGAGAGAAAGAGCACGAACAGGGGAAGGGCAGAGAGAGAGGGAGACCAGACTCCAAAACAGCTACAGGCTCTGAGCTGTCAGCACTGAGCCCGATGCAGGGCTTGAACCCATGAAGTGTGAGATCATGACCTGAGCCGGTTGGACACTTAACCGACTGAGCCACCCAGGAGTCTCTGCTTTTTTTCTAACAAGGGAGGGACTAAGTATAAAACTTCCTACCATATCGTAAAATGGCTTAAAGGACAAGTGTTCCTCAGTACTGATCTGGCTTCTATTCATTTACTTATTTTTACTGGTTGCCAGCCACGAACATGGAGGTAATCTTTCTGAGATCTTAATTCCAACCACGAAGTGCCATTACAGATTTTGTCTGATTAACAAGCTGGAAAAAAAAACCGTTGAAGTGAGGTCCTCTAAAAGTTACGTTTGTTTTTTCCAGGCTTCTCAGGGCACCTGTTAAGTGATGAGTGATAAGCAGACAGCTTGGTAAGGTGAGAAACGTACGGGCCCCACAGATCACGTGCATGGATCGGCACAGGTCAAATGAGTCTTACTCTTCTCAGTTGTAAAATGGCGACCCTAGAAGGGACCTGGCGCAGCTACTGCGAAGACATGAGTCAAGGACAGAAAGCATCCGATGCACGCTTTGGTCGGGCTCAGTAAGTGGTGGCTGGCAGGACTTTAACATGTCACGGACTTTACTTGACAAAGCAAAACAGCAGGGCCACAGTTCATACCTCTCATCATTCTGCAAGGGTTTCCACACCAGCAGTAAATTCACACTGACTGAACACCTTGTTCAAAACTCTCATCAACTGCTGAACACATGGGCAGACAGAGGTGGCACTGAGCTAGAGGCCAGCATGCAGCCACTGTGCTTAAATGTATGTGGCACTTAAGAGCTACATCTCCAAATACAGATAAGCCTGGTGCACAAGGTGTGCTTGGGAACCGGCGCACGTGAGCATTCTGGACAAGCAGGCACACACACGCCAAGGGGCCGGCGTCTCAAACCGATCTTACAACTTTGCCAAATGACTGGGGATCACTATGTCCAAGTAACTCTGTTAAAGAGCCAATATGGCTGGAGTATCCCCTTTAAGCCTGACCTTACCTTGTTTGGGGAGAAACAGTTTTACTCAAGGAACACGTTTTGTTTTCTTACGTCCAGTGACACAGATGTACTCACAGCCGGTAGGCCACCTGGGATTCACAGTGATCTTTGTAACATGAAATACTGAGCCCGGGACTGAATTCCATCATGTGAAAGAGAAGCAATTCAATGAGTAGAAAATATGACTTAATTAACTGAATGTGACATAATTCTCAACCATGAGCAGCTGTTCACCAACTGGGGGCGTGGGAAGTTGTTTCCAGTGTTTGGGGAACAGCTGACATGCTTTGTCGTCGGTGCACGTTACTTTCCCACGGGCCACTGTCCTCCCCACTTCTGGCTGGATTAAGGCTTGCACAGAGCTGGGTGTGAGCTTTCCTTCTCTCAGCACTCTCTGGGGGTGATATCCAGAAGAGATGCTATGTAGAAAAATCGCCAGGAGCCTGGTCTTGCTGTCGGAATTGGCCTGTCTCCAAGTTCTTACCCCTGGAGTCAAATTTTCCTTCCTTTCACTTTCTCGTCAAGGTGTTTGGTCTCATTTTCAGGATTTAGTCTTCTTGGGTTCCGATCTCAAAACCCACTTGCAAGAATGCAGTTAAAACTCGCTCACACTAGCATATAAATAACCCCCCATGTAAATGGGTTGAGGACCCCTCAGGCCAGACACACTCCCGTGTACCGGCTGTCTTCTGTACTTTTCACATCAATCTTCTCTCCCTCTCTCGGTCTCTCTGTGGGTCTCTTGTTTTCACTAATTAGAAAGTAATATAAACTAAATGTAAAAACAAAACCTTTGAATGATCAGAAAGGACCAGGAGGGCTGAGGGTGGGGAAGCAAAACAGAACCTCCCTTCCCTTTTCCACTCAGAAACCACCGCAGGTACAACAGCGTGTACCTCGTGTCCACCTTGTTATCCCTGCGGCCTTGTACTGAGGACAGGAGAATTTCATTCAGAAAATTAAACGAGACGTTACGACAATACGGAAGGCATGGCTGTTCTCTAGCAACAAGGTGGAGAACAGGTTGTAAAGAAATGTCAGGAGCTGTCAGATGTGCATGCAGGTTTGACTGTTACAACACGTCCTCCTTGGCGGAAGGAGCCTTTCAGAGAATGAATGCTCAAAATCAGTAATTTTTAAAGATCCAGGAACAGGATAAAAACAAACTTAAACCTTGGGTACCAAAATGAGATGTCTAGGACCATATTATTTAAAATTGATGCACCTTTCCTAGGCAAGCGGCATTTAGTTTTATTTAGCCATTGCTTTAAAAACCCGGTTTAGAGAAGAGCTGTGTCCGCTGCTAACGCTCACCGATCACTACGGCAGCCTGATTTCATGCATCCTTGCGGCCCAGGCTCACGGTTGTGTGAACCAGGCCGGAAACTGCCTAGCAGAACCCAATGATCCAAGTGCCCCTCATCACGTACTGATTCTCCCCGTGCAGCTCAACTCAAGAAAAGGCACAACGTCGAACTGCTAAAAAAAATTCTCAGATTAAATCTGTAAACCCGTCAAAAAGATCATCAAAGGCCAGCGTTGACTTGGGTTCTGTTAATCATAGACACTGTCAAATAGCCAGAGAAGAACACTATTTGTCTGCATGTAACTACCTTGGCTTATAAAACACGTCCTTTTACGTATTAAATGAGACAACGCGTGTGAAAGTGTCCAGCACAGGACGAGCAACTGGTAAGTGCTTGGTAATTCTCTTCTTTGTCTACATGAGAGATCATTCAATCACCTTGACCCCACTCAGCTTAGCTTTTCCTCTCTCTTTCTCTCTCTCTCTCTCCCTTCCCTCTTTTTGTCCCCTGTCACCCCCTCCCTGCCACGCCTGGCTTAGTGGAGAACAAGAACTTTGTCAGGTCAAATGTGCAGTGATCTTGGGCATATCTTCTAACCTGTCTCCGCCTCAGTCTCCTCTGTGAAATGGGTGCTAAGAAGATCCACCAGGGCAGGCTAATGTGAAGATTAATGCTTTGAGGCACAGAAGGCATTCAATAAATAGCAGGAAACTAAAAATAATAATAATTAATAATAATAACAATAGTAATGTTTTTATTAAGGGCTTAAGTCTTTTTAAACATTTTCTCTGTTAAGAATATGATTTCTTGGGACATCTGGGTGGCTCAGTCAGTTAAGCACCTGACTTTGGCTCAGGTCATGATCTCACTGTTTGTACGTTCAAGCCCCGTGTTGGGCTCTATGCTAACAGCTCGGAGCCTGGAGCTGCTGTGTCTCCGTCTCTCTGGCCCTTCCCATGCTCACACACACACACTCTCTCTCAAAAATAAACATTAAAAAAATTAAAAAATGAAAGAATATGATTTCTTGACTATTTGTGGCAACTTACTAGATATGGTCAATTAAGAGACTCAGTAACAATGGGGCTGTATCTGTGGAAGATGATTTCTCTCCAATGCCAATTAACTGAGTGTAATAATTTAATTTTTCTGAAATGCTCCAAATGGCGCTTCAGCTGAGTAAGTACCTGCAGAGGACGTTCCTAGCAGCTGCTGTGCCAGGGGCCTCCCGAACCTGTGCATGCAGGCCGGTGAGCCTGCAGTGTGGCATGACACCCACTAATGCCGTGACATCTGCCCATCTTCCCACTTACTAATGCGGGTGCTGATCTTGAAATGTTTTTGCACGCAGGCGAATAGACTTTGGCAGAGATCACCTCCGCGCTAAAGCTCAGTCTTCTCTGTGGGTCTCAGGAGTTAGACCCTTTATTCTAAGACCAGGAAGGCACGAACACAGGGTAGATTTTTTGGATACTTCGTATCAATCCATCACACAGTAGGAGTAATCGCCAAGTTCCAGGAAAGGAGACGAGGGTTTCCAGATGTCAAGCAGACCCAGCTCAGGCTCAGATCTGGCTGATGGTGAAGCCGGGAATAAAGCCTGGTCTGTAGCCACCAAGTGGCAGGTTCTTTCCAAGGTCATCTTACTTTAACCAAACAACAGGAGGCAGATCCTATTTTTCTAATCTTACAAATGAGAAATCTTAGGTCTGGAGGCACGACATGATTTTCCCAAAGAAGATGTTCGGACAATAAACGTCATAATCAGAGACCATTAGACGTTATTTCTCTCTTGAGAACTGGGCAGAACCTCCCTGGTGGTCAGAGGCTGGAGACCCGGGAACCTTAATGAATGCTCTTTTTTAGTACGCGAGAAGCATTTTTAAGGGGGCCAAGTAAGGACCGCAGGCTGTGCCATGAAGACTGTCTCTGTTCTCATGTGCCGGCAGACACACCTCCGTGGCACGTGCCCGTCCCCCCTGCCACGCAGCTCCCGGCTTCCCTGCCCGTTGGCACAGTGGGGCCCAGGCAGAGCGCTGAAGACCGTGTCCCAACTGCTGTTCTGAACTTGAGGGTTCTCAGTTAGCAGTGGTACAGGTATACCTGCCCAATACGCACATTAAAAATGCCACAGCCTGCTTGGACAACATTTTTTAACTAAAAACACTCACAAGAAAACAGAAAGAGGGTCTCAACATGGTTGAGAGCAGAGACTCTGAAGCTGTAGCACTCAGGTCTCACCTGGAGACTTTTGGATTCAGCCAGTCTAGGTCAGGGCTGAGAATCGGCCTTTCTAACATGCTCCCGGGGTTACAGCTGCTGCGGGGAGGGGACCACACTCAGAGCCACACGAGTGGAGGCTCCATGCAATAAGACACGCTGTCCCCCCATATACTCAATTAGAGTCTATCTTTCCTGGTCTCTCAACTGGGTTCCTAATAATGACATTTCATGGGAACACAAGTGGTGTGGCGGCTAAGAAGAATAAAGGTATATTATAGTAAAATGCCATCATATCAGGAAAACTATTGTTATCCCAATAAAGAAATGTGCTTTATGTGAAGCAGAGGTAAGTAAAGCAGAGAATGATTTTGGCTGCATTTTCCAAATATCCTTGGAAACAAAAACACTGTTTTGGTATTCATAGCATATTAACACAAATTCAATTTCTTCCTTCCATGCTGGGAAAGGAAGCAATCATTTAGCAAGACCAGGAAGCATTAAGTTCCTAAAATCAAGCGACTGGTCTAAGAGACCATCTCTACTCATTTGACTATTAATTGCTAAAACCTAAAATAAGACCAACACAGGGCACCTGGGTGGCTCAGTCGGTTAAGTGTCCGACTTCGGCTCAGGTCATGATCTCACGGTTCATGGGTTTGAGCCCCACATCAGGCTCTGTGCTGACCGCTCAGAGCCTGGAGTCTGTCTTCAGATTCTGTGTCTCCCTCTCTCTCGAACCCTCCCCTGCTCATGCAGTCTCTCTCTCTCTCTCTCTCTCAAAAAGAAAAAATAAGAATTAAAAAAAAAAAGACCAACCCAACCTTTTATTTTCTATCCTTGAAATGTTTCTGTCACTGAAGTTATAGACAGATGTTTAAAAACTGTAAAAGGTGAATGTGTCAGGACTTATTTTAACTGCCGCTCCATCTGGACACGTTCAAAGGTGGTAGGGGTAGCAATGTCTGCCGAGGCTCCGGGATTTATCACCCGCGACGGCCCAGCAAACCGCGTTCCCCAGACAGATGCTTTCTTCCAGCCAAGGGCTAACCGCCTCCGGGGACTGTTTCCGTCACAGCCTGACCAGTAAGCTTTATTTTATTTCAGGGAATTCAAGTCATTAACCATGGAACGATTTCATAAAGGGATTTTAAGGATTTATGGTTTTTTTACAGGGGCAGAAACAGTCGCTGAAATTAAAAAAAAAAATTCCACACAGGAAGTTCTTGCCGGTTCAATTAAACACACAGAATGAATTTAAAAGGTAAAGAAAGCTCCGACCACGAACAGCTGTTCGATACCGACCTTAAACGCCAGTGTAAACAGGGAGAGCGTGTCCAGAGCCGTGAGGCACACCTCCGTCGCGATGTTGGCTTCAAGCAGGGACTGGTGCAGCACGTCGGCGTCCGAGTGGCCGTAGCCTGCGTGAGTTACAACATGAGGTTACTGCCGGGGCTGCAGACAGACAGGCGGTGGCCCGAGAGAGTCACACAGTCAACTTTTGATTATTTAGGGAAGGTTTCCTTTGGGGCCTTGTCTCCGTGCTGGCCTTTTTCATTGGTGGTGGGGTGGTGGTAGTAATTAATAATGTGTCCATTTGATGATATCTTTTTAATTCTGGAAGGGAAAAAATAGCAGCAAGCATTTATTGTGTGCTTGCCATGTGCCAGTGATCATTCTATGAACTTCACACGTATTTGCTCATTTAATCCCTCAACGGCCTTATGAAGTATGTACGTTATTAAACCCTTTCTGCAGATAAGGAGACAGAGGCACAGGAAGGCTGCCCAGCTCGTCTTAGGTCGCACAGTTAGTCAATAGTGGGAGCCAATCCATCAAGTACTTGGCTGAGCTGCTGGGACGGGAGGGGAGAAGGAGGCGGAGACTGCCCAAGCTTCCCACATGGACACAGGCAGCGCAGCAGCACAGGGGGTAAGAACTTGAGCTGCGGGGCAGCCTGCTGGGCTCCGAATCCAGCTCAGCCACTTGCCAGCTGTGTGACCGTGGGCAGGTTATTTGACCTCTTTCTACCTCTGTGTCCCAGCCTGTAGAATGGGGATAATAATAGTATCTACCTCAAAGGGCTGTAGTGAGCATAAAGTTTGTTACAGTTTGTGAAATTCTTAGAAGAGTGCCTGGCCCGTGGTGAATGCTATGTCAGTATGGAATCGATAACGTGAAGAACTAGGAATGATAATCAAGAGTTGACTGCACTGCTAACAGAATTCTACTTGCTTTATCAAAAAGCACGAAAGCCAGTATGTCTGAAAGAAACGTTTAAGGAAAGGAAAGGACTTGAAGAATCATAATTTAAATACAAACTGATATCTACTATACGTGGCTGTAAAACTCAATTTAGTACTGACACAAATGTAGCTCGACATACAATTTGAGATATTACATTATGAAATGATATGCATTAGCAGAAATACATACAGGGATGCAGAGATGTTACAGGACTGATCTAGATGACAAAGAAAGATGGCGATATAATAAAACGTCATGGAATGTCTTTCTCCAAGGAGCGTAAGCAAATCAACAACTTACTATGTGGGTAACTTTATACTCCAGAGAGGAGGACATTTTGTATATAGATCAGGAAAATGTAGTGCGGAAAATCTAGAGAATCTTCTTGAGGCCAGTAAGGGGGATAAAAAGAAACCCAGAAACTACACCCTAAATTCCTGGTCCAGGTCACTGTATCATAGTACCTGATATTAGGATGAAATAAAGTAACTAGCAGGTTGTTATTCTTACTGTAGCAAATGTCAGAGTTACAGAATGATTTTTAAAAGACTAAAAAAAAAACTTTTCAAGCTACTGAGTTGCTTTTGAAAATGTGCTAAAAATACTAAAATGTGTTTTCATCCAATGCTGCTGGGCTTTCAGAGGTGGCTCGGAAGCTCCATGCCTGCGGAAGCACGAGTCCCACACTGCAACAGGGCCGACGTGCCTTTGCTGGGGTTCCGTGACGTACGGCACCAACTAGTTCTGTCTTTTTACGTGTGCTTTTTTGGTAAGAAAGCTCCCAAAGAGACGGATATATTTTGGTACTGTCAGCCAAGGCATCACCCCATTTGGCGTGGTTTGTTTGGTAAGATACAGAGATGATGAAAGAGGAAAACAGACGGTTAATTATTGTTAAAGTGATCACAAAGTGGGCAAGAGGGGAAAAAATACAGTGCTTTCTGTTAGACCAACCAAAAGTATCACAGGTCAGAAAGACCCGTTATTGAGGGCTGCCGTTTACCTCCTACTGATGTTTAATAATCTGGGTTAAACTGTCCAAAGAACTGGCTGTGGTGATTAATTTTTTCTTGGCACAGCACTGACAGTTTCTTTTTCTAGGTAACTTCTTGGCTAAGTGTATGCAGGTGTGATCGCCTACAAGCTGAAGGATTTCCACTGCGTGTACTTTCGGCTGGAGGTCTGGACCAATCCAGGACTGAAATTTGGCAATGTGTTGCTTTTAAAACATATAATCAATGGCTGTGCTAATTAAGTTTTTATATAATTACATACCCAGGTATGGAAACATGACACTATCCATGAGTCGTGACATTGTCTATCTGATCTCTTTAAGGGGGGCAGTTAGATTCATATAGAAATCTGTCTGCCTGTGTCTGAATTATCTAAGAATAAAAGAAATGATCCTTTTAAGACACAGTTGGTTATAATTTTGCTTTATGTTAAACCCTCATCTCAAAACAGAGGGTTGCTGGCGGGGTTGTTGGAGGGGGATGGGCTAAATGGGTAAGGCACATTAAGGAGTCTACTCCTGAAACCATTGTTGCACTACATGTTAACTAACTTGGATGTAAAAAAAAGAAAAAAAGAGAGAGATAGCAGGATTCCTGAGCTGGTGTTATTGTAAAGTCCCTGGGCAGCATGGAGAGGTTACGTGAGCGGCGGAGACTGCTGGACAGCTCACTGACAGATGTGCCCATGGGGAAGGCTGGTCTCAACACCTGGAACAAAAAGTTGTGCGCGAGGGAAGGCTTCAGTCGATGGTCACCAGAGGGAAATGAAACTGAGCTGGTACATCCAAAAAGTGACCGTAAGAGAAAAAGCAAGTTCTTAAAGGACAGGTCTGCAACTCATTGAAGTTGATTAAGTGGATTCTGACCCCAGAAGCAAGGAGTGCTATGTTAACTAACCCTACTGATTTCCCATAGGGGACAGTGCTTGGGGCACGGACTCTCTTCAGCCAGGCTGGCCAGGGAGAGGAGGACTTCCTTCCTTCCTCTTTGGCATGACGTCATGGACTGCTCATGTTTACACAATTTTCTTTCTGATGTCATTCTATGATAAAGGATTTATTCTACAATCCCCAAATCTTTTAAACACTCAGAGGCCAAGGATGAGGTTTCTCCCCCCGCTAGTGTCCCATCTGCTCTGTTAGACTTAACTGACCTTGCTCTGCTTAATAAATTGTTACTAGAACAGCTTGACTGAATAATGCTGACTGCTTCTGTACACGGTCTCTCCCCACTGCCATGACATCAGAGGTGAGGTGGGGGGAGGGACACAGGCACTGCCTCTTCCAAACGTCAGAGGGCATTTGAGCTTGAAGAAGTCAGATATATATTCCCGCAGGGGGCACTTTCTTTTCAACAGCTACCTTTACCCTTTATGAAACAAGAATTCTTGTTTTTATTGTTATTTTTTTTCCTCTGGCCCATATAAATCTAAAAAGACAATACATTTTATGAGAAAAAATGTAAATACTACTAAATGACAAGGAATCTTCTTGCTAAAAGAAGTCCCCAAATGTTCATGAGACTCGTAAATACAGAGAACAAATGGAGGGTTGCTGGAGGGGTTGTGGGTGGGGGGCTGGGCTAAATGGGCGAGGGGCAGTAAGGAAGACACTTGATGGGAAGAGCACTGGGTGTTATACGTAGGGGATGAATCACTGGAATCTGTTTCTGAAATCATTATTGCACGATATGCTAACTCAGATATAAATGAAAAAATTAATGAGTTAATTAATTTTTTGAGAAAGTCCCCAAATGTTGAAGACCCACTCTCCGAAGTATATTAACTCATGGTCTACGGTGTTTACTAACTGCACGTATTTTTGCAACCTATCAGGTGGGCCAACCTCTACATGACCTACAGTGGATCTCCATCCCATTTTTATCACTGAAAAGGATTTCCTCACAAATAAGCAGAGAGAAGGCTGTAGAAATAAAGAGTAATATTCCAAGGCAAAACTTATGTGATTTTGCTGTCTGTCCTCTGATTCACACACACACAAAATAAATATGCTCCGTATGACTTGTGGAACGAGTCCAAGACCTCAGAGTTGGAGCTTGAGGAAATGGCTATCCATCTGCTTTCCCTTCTCTGACCAATGCCTCAACCTAACGTTGAGCAGCGTCTGAAAATAGTACCTGGTATGGGACATACACCTCAAGCTGTGCAAACACTTGGTTTATGCATATTTTAATTTAAAGTCCTTTTTAAGGATATTCAAAATATAAACATGACTGAGTTCGAACAGGCATTTGTGCAGACTGAGTTCTGAAACCCCATCAACTACAAAAAGTACCAACGACTGACTGCCATATTAGGTGTAATAGGCAAGATACAGGTATAAGATAGGTCTGCTATAACTCGAAGATGTACCCTGATATCACAAATGCTAGAAAATGTGCAAAAATGCATTTCTAAATCAAGGAAACCTGTCTCAGAATAAAAAAAAGTAGCTTTATAAACAAACATTTCATTTACTCTCTTGAGTATATATATATATATATATATATATAAATATATATAAATCTTTAAAGCATCCTAGTCCATTTCTACCTATTTTAAAAAATACATTGCCAGGCCTAAAACCTTTTGAAAACTATTAATTTTACTTAGAGGATAGATGCATTCTCTGTATGTTTCCTATTAATTCAACATAACATACAGTAAAGGAATTTAATTATCACTGATGTTCATTTTTTCACTTGTACTTCACAGACATCAAAGAGTCGACCTCAGAGTTAGATGGGGTCCGATAAGCCACCTCGTGCAACTCCTCGCCTCCTCTTGTGATGCTGAAGTGACCTGGACAATATCCCCTGTGGGTTCTCATCCGGTCTCTGCTTTCACACCTCCAGCTCCAAGGGCCCACACTAGCTAAGGGGCAGTTCAGTTAGAAAAGGCTTTTCCACAATGACCTGAAATCGAATTCTCTGCAACTTATTCCAGTGACCTTGAACTCTCTCTTAGACTGGATTATAAGAAACATAGGTTTTCAGCAAGTGTTTCTCCCTCTTGCTGGCTTTTCCCCCATCATACCAGTGGGAAATACGAATTGTCATACGAATAGATTTAACATATTTCTCGGACAACATATGACATCATAGTAAATGCAAGGTGTTAATTTATATGTTCTGTACATGTATCACTTATCTGCAAACATGTTTCACTTAGCTTCCCTCACCCGGCCTCGCTTATGTAAAACGTTCCATGTGCAACTCTCCCTCTCAATATGCCACTGGACGCCAAGAGCTTATGTTGATGTGCAATGGATGTACTTTACAATACAAAGGTCAATGTCTTAATGTTATACACGTTTACTTTTCATGTACCTGGCTAAAGACCCACAGATAAGGAACCTCTATCTTTGGAGTGTTTTTGAAATAGTTAAGACTGCACAGTAGGATTTGTAATTTTCATTGTTTCCTATCAAAACCCAAGAGGAAAGATAAGAACCTGCCACGGTGACATGTGTCCTGCATATGGTGTCCTCTGCCACTTCCTACATGGATGTGCTAATGGGGGCGTGAAGGTTGGCCCCCCACCGAATTTCCTGTGGTCCTCTGCTGCTCCCTGCTGGCCAAGCTGAGGCCTGGCAAAGCCTTTCCTACTCGAAAAAGGCAAAATAAAAAATGCAGGTGGTGAAAGGGGGACTCTTTCTATTTTTATTCTTTTCTAAAATAAATTCATTTTAGACTCTGGCACCCTGCAAATCTCTCGCATAGTGGATCTATGTCATTGTGGATGGTCCAACAGAAGGTACTGTATTCACTGATAAAGAAGAGTTTTTTAAGAAGACAGATATGCCTACAGATTTCCCATTAAACACCTAGGTACTGATGTAAAAATAATCATGTATGTATATATACATATACATGCTCACACACACATGTATACATATAGTACATACTTCTCTGTGGCTTCTGGGCAAACTGACAATTTGGAGCTCAAAAAGCTAACAGAGGGAAAGGCTGAAGCTACCCAGATACATCATCAGACTCAGAGATGTAAATCAAGACTGAGCTTTTGAAGAAGAACACAAGGGCTGTGAGACATGAGAACCAATTTGGGAGGAGCAGGAATTGTAGGAACACAGGAGGAGGCTACAAGAATCGGCTACACACTGTTTACTGGGAAGGCAGAAGGAGAACCTTCGGGGGAGGATGGTGTCACTGAAAACTGACTGAAGCAGAAACTACAGGAAGAAAGAGAGAGGCAGGAAGGACGGGCTCCCCGTGGGTAGCAGGAAGAGAGGATGGAAATCAACCACGTTAGCAATATGGTCCTTGGCTGTGAAACACGGCCAGCTGTCTCTCTCCTCCGATGCAAGCCACCGTCGCAAAACCCGTTTGCAGTGGGAGGAGCCGCTGCGCATCTTAGCGGATTAAGGTCACTTATTCATGCGCTGATCATTCATTTTACTTTTGTTTGCTTTCTGTGTTTCCTGAGTGATTCTTTGGAGGCGAGGACTTGGTCTGCTGATTTGTTTTTTAAAGTGCTTTAAAGTTTAAGTATTTATTGCAACTGACAGAGAGGTAGTCACCATGTTATAAACTATCTGGGCAAAGGGAGAATAGTGGGAATTTAATTTCTGTTTGCTAAACAGGAAATGAGAGTGAAAAACAACAACACTCCTGGTTTTGTTTGTTTCAGCCCCTTGTCTGCAGAGCTCTTGCCCCAACAGACAAGAGGTGAAAAAAACCAAGCGCTGTGGCCCTCAATGTATTCCTAGATGTACATCCTGCAGCTGAGTATGGGGCTCAGAACTCGCTCTTGAAAGCTCCCAACTCAGTGTGTGGAAGGCAGATATAGTACTGATCTAAATTAAGCTGAGAATTTTATAAAGAGTCTATGCTCACTGCATTTAAGTCCGTTGGGGCGGAAGAGTGGATGGTTGCTGTATTTCGATCCTTTGGCCTTCTTACTCTGAACTATTATCAACTTAAAGCACTAAGAATATTCTTTACTCTTGGCCTATAGTACGAAAGGGGTATGAAGATCACAGCGAGTGCAATCCTTGTGATTAGACATGATGAGAAGATATTAAGAACCACACATTAAAGACATTACTTGCGGTGAGAACAAATAATTGTCTAGATAAAACAACCAGCTACATTACGCTTGGAGAAAAGATGAAACAATTCAGAGAACATGTCACTAACAGAAATGGTGTTTGTTATGAATGATCGCCATTAGTTGTGAAAATGCTGCATGGCTGATACTCTTTTAGGTTTTCTGCTCTGAGAAACCCTTCGGAAGATGAAACATGTAAATTTCTAGAACTAGTACATGATGCCATGTCCCCTCTGGTGATTTGAAAAAACTAGATGAAAAATATGCTCCTAATTTTTGGTAGAATCTCTACTGTGAGGTTAGAAAGCCCCAAAGTTAGGAAGGCGAGGTGAACGAAAAGGTCTCGGTTTGCAAGGGAAGCAGCCTCGTAAGCAGACTCCAACCTGATTAAGTCTTACCATTGTCTACAGAAATTCCAAGCACACTTGATATCTTTCTCACACTGAAAACACAGAAAAAGTCACTTTGTTATTGGCTTTTCCACACCCTCACAAATTGATTCATGGGCTTCATGTTTTCACAGCGGTTTAAGGATTAACATACATTCAAAGCCAGAATGCCAGAATGTGGACACGTGACCAGTTACATGCATGGGCTCCGAGGAGGGAAAAGAAACCTGTCCCGGGTGTCCTCAGGACTTCCAGAGGGAAGGTCCAAGTATCAAGTTAAAAATGCCAAGAGGACGTCGGGCTGTCAAACCTGCCACATTTCATGTTAAGAACACCGAGCGGAGGGGTGGGGACAATTTCAGGTCTAGTGCCGTAGCTGACCACGTTCCACATTATGTCACTCTCCTCCAAAGAAGGGAATTTCGCCAGGAGCTCATCCCACTCGCTCTGCGCTGGAAGAAAAGTCAGGTTGGTGAGGTGGCGCGCCGCGGCCTGGGGCTCTCCCCTCGGAGGTGTCGCATCAGACGGCTGGCTGTTACGATGGCATGTCATGGGACTTACTGTGGTTAAAAGTGAGAGAGTTATCCAGGCTGCCCAGCTGCTGCAATCTGGCATGCATCATTCCTGTTCTGTTACGGGAAACAGGCAATGTCTGAGACTTTCGATCATGAACTACGGGTCCCAACCCCTCCTGGCTCCTGCAACATGAGTGAGATGGGATAGAAGCAGAAGTTAGACATGTTACACGGCAGCCGGACACGGAGGGTTAGTGCGGCCGGGACATGGCACAAGGGGATGGCCACACGCCGGCCACGTGCAGCGCGGCCTTCGGGGCCAGATGAACCAGAGACGCGCACACACGGGCCTCAGCTCGAAAAGGGTTCACAGCAAAGCACCTGACGACAGAGAAGCAGAAACCGAGCTGAAGCAGGGAACTTTCCAGTTCAGGAAAGTACGTTAGAGATGCTGCTTTAAAGCATTTTAGCATCCGTCCAATGTGGTGCCAAAGGTTAGGGTTCTGACAACTGCCAAACACCATGAACCTTTTTGGATTAAAGATGTTATCAAAGAGCAAAAGCAAAAGCAAAAAAAAAAAAAAATTTTTTTTAATGAAAATAATGCATTGGAAGCAGCAGAGAACCAACATGCAATGAGAGGATTACGTGAGGCGGTGTCAACACCTTTATTCTTACCCAGGCAGGAAGGAGAAGAGCCACACACTTTGTTAAACTTGTCAGCAGGCAAGTAAAGAAAATAGAAAAGTGATCTGGGTTAGCCATCAAACCGCTAAACTTCCTGCTGTGTACCATCACCAGAGCAGATGTAAAGTGAGGCCCGTGCTGGAATGACACCTGTCGCCCGTCCCGTAGCCAACCGTCTCCCTCCCTGTGTTACTGGGTGGCGCAGAACAGGGCATGCACGGAGTACCGTCGGGCAACATGCTGCTGGGTGATTTCAGAGTGACGTGATGAGGAGGCGCGGTCCCCGTCAGACCGGGCGGCCCCGCACAGCAGACACCGACGGCGTTTACACTACTGCTCGGGGCCTTTTCCACGAGTCGAGGGGACCACGGGGACATTTCCGATACGGCAGGGCACGTAAGTTTCCACAGTGCACGTAACAGGTAACACTACCTTCCACTCCTGCCTCCCCGTGCCCATCTGGTTTTAGGACAGTTCAAGGAAGCATACTTTTCTATGCAAATATATACAGGGTGCTTATAAAGTCAGAAGGCTTTTTTTTTTAAATTAAATTTATAGCCGTTAAATGTTAATAGTCACACAAAACCCAATTCTAAAATATTCTGTTGGATTTCTATCCACATTCGCCAGGTTCAGATTTGCGGGATTTCATCCTGTTTTGCACAACACCTTCCAAATGCCATCTCGTGATGGGAGTGGCAGTTACTTCAAGGAGGCGGTGGGCTTGCTGGGCGCAATGCCAGCAATGTGCGCGTTTGCCCATCTTCAAGGGACAACGCCAAAGCAAATGATGCCGAGGTAGGAGGTGCTACTGTATCAGGTCACCCTGTATATACTTGCTTTAGGTACTCAAAAGTGCACATGTAAAAATTAATGTTACGATAAAAAATAACAGTTAAAATTAGAGAACTTGTAAGTGCCTCTGCATTCCAGTTAAAAGTAAAAAAATATTAATAGGATAGCATAAAATATGCTAAGTTTGCTTTAAAAAGAAAGCAACCCACAACTTTTCATTGAACATAAAACAGAATTCTGGAAATTTCTCAAATATCCCAAGAAAAGAACAATGTTAACATAAAAGGTAAAATCTTCACAGCAAATAGTCTTTAAAATCTCTTTCCTATTTCATTGCTGTAAAAGAGGATCACAGATAAGAGAAAAACCCTCAATTACTACTAAATTTTAAAGTGTTTTTTTAAAGCGTAAATATGTTTACCTATAAATAAACTGCTAAAAACAATAACAATAGAAAAGTAGGATACTTAGACCGAGACCCCACAGATACATTATCACAGAACACGCAACACAGAGGAAAACATGGACTTGCTGAGTGGCTGCAGGGCAGGAGTGAGAACCTGGTAATGAAAAGATGTGCTCTGAGGCGTGGCTGTCCCTGAGCAGAGTCCCCAGCAATCCTCGTGCTCAGGACGGATCTGAGAGCATGGTGTGGGGCAGGGCAATGAAGAGTTATGACACTCAGCAGAGTCGTGGTCGGACAAAAGCAGGGTATGGTCAGCTTATTTGGAGAAAAGGCCCAGTTTTAGAGATAGTTTTTGTGGAAGTCCAAACAAATCTGAAATGACTGAAAACATTCTTTCAATAAGAAAAAAAGGTAGGGTCTGGGTGGCTCAGTCAGTTAAGTGTCTGACTTCAGCTCAGGTCATCATCTCGCGGTTTATGGGTTCGAGCCCTACGTCGGGCTCTGGGCTGACAGTTTGGAACCTAAGAGCCTGCTTTGGAGTCGTGTCTCCCTCTCTCTCTCTCTCTCTCTCTGCCCCTCCCCCGCCCACACTGTCTCTCCCTCTCAAAAAATAAATATTAACCATTTAATAAAATTTTAACAAAGGGAAATGGTTATGTGAGAAATCAGCATCTTTGTATTGGGAGAAGGAACGGTAAAAAATGATGTTTGACAGTCCAACAGGGAAAGAGAAACCACTAAGGGAGCAGAAAAGAGTAAGAAGACATACTCCGAGGGGCCGGCAGAGGAGAAAGGGGATGGGGAAGGAGGAGAACAAGGCAGGGGTGCGGGGGGCGGGACTTGGAAGGAAGCCTGTGAGGTGCGAGAGTAGCAGGCCATGAAGGGAAGTCCTTCCAAGAGAGGTGCATGAGGCAAAGTGAGACAGAAGGAGTGTGGGAACGTAGGCGAGAGATGCCACCAGATTTGGTGGCAGCAATCCAAAGACATCACGGCTGTTTATGAGAAGTCCAACTGCCACTCATCACAGATGACGATTCCCACACATTCAGACCCCAGTGACACCGAGAATGACACACAGTCCAGACTCCACCCCACAGTACCTGGCTATGTATCGCTTCCCCATGTACTGGAACTGGTGCAAGCAGACTCTGCAGACAGGACGAAAGGTTATTAGGAAGGTGTGAAAATAACTGTGGTCAATACGCTGTTTTATTTGAACCCACCACCGATAACACTTACACCTACCACTAGCCTCTTGCTTCTGGTGTTCAGAAATTCTCAGACAGGTCCCTCCCACCCAGAGAATATTACTGACCTACCCTTGTGCTCCATGGTCAGAGCCACAGGGCGAGGCCTGGAACCAACAGGGCTGTCGCCGGCTCAGGCGGTTTGCCCCAGAAATCACAACGAAGGGGCGCCTGGGTGGCTCAGTCGGTTAAGCATCCGACTTCGGCTCAGGTCATGATTTCACATTCTTGGGTTCAAGCCCCATTCTGTGTCTTCCTCTCTCTCTGCCCCTCCCCCACTCACGCTCTGTCTCTCTCTCTCAAAAATAAACAAACATTAATTAAAAAAAACAATCATGATGGAAGGCCTAGGCACTGGTACATTCTTCCAAACTGCTTATTTTTTCTCATTCAAATCTGGGGAAGGAGGTCCCTCTTTTGGCTTTTGGAAATGGACTGGTCCCTTACAGACATCTAGTTTTTTGGTTTCTTTTAGTATAACCACAACTTTGATATTTTAAAGAGTCATATATTTAATTGGAAGCAGCTACAATCATGTCCAGTAAGTTCTGGGGCTGAATCCCATCTGACCCTCCCACTTTTAACTCAGCAGAGAGAACAATCATGAGACAATGAGCCAAGAACCATGATCAAAAACGCACAAAGCTCTGAACACCACAGTTTTCCACCTGAGTTTATGCAAATACATTTGGCCGCAGAGTCATGACCCCAACTACTTGACCCACAGAGCTACTTATAGTTATAATTCACCATTATTGTGAATAATCATACTAGTGCAGAAACAGGTTGTTTTACTGCAGAACAATGATGTGTTTGATTGTGGGGTGCTGAGATCCCATGGGGGTGTTACAGAACATGCTCTATATGTAAGTTTTCTAAAAATCTAATAAATTCTGAATTTGGAAAACCACCTGGCCCCAGCAGTTTTGGATAAGGGATTGTGAATTTGTGTTTTTAAAGTAAAGAGTTTAAAGGAAATCAGAAACTTAGCTTATAGAGATAAAATGAGATAATAGATAAAACGCAATATTTCACTTATATTTCAAAATTATAGCTATTTTTCTCAGTTTTTACAACTGCTTGAGCTAAATTAGATTCAACTTAGAAATGTAGCATCACCCAATTTGGCTACCAAATTGTGTTATTTTATTAAAATGGTTTGCACACACCATTAGCTCTCATCTGTAACAACCATATATTTCAAAATTTAGGTTTGGTCACGACCCGAGTCATGTGCTCCTGAGAGCAAGTGCGGGGGTCGGGTCCAGAAGAAGGAGCTCAGCACTAAGTGTGAGTACCCAGCACTCCTGGTTCAATACATCGTGTTGCTCATACCTCTTAATCAGCCGGAAAAAACAAAGGTTAAAAAAAAAAACAATGAGCAAAACCAAACTACTCACTCAGATATTGTAAAAAAATCCATGAGCTCAGATGTTGAAGCCTTGTTCCAATATGTAAACAAAGCATCTAGAAAATAAACATTGATTTGGTCAGAATCTCGATGGGTATTATGTGCAGTAGGGGATGGGAAAGAGATTCTGGAGCGCAAACCCCCACGCCCGCCTGCCTTTACCGCTGGTCAAAGAACAAGCCATGGCGACCAATCTATACCAGAGACACATACGACACACACGTTCAATTTAAGGAAGCTACACATCGGGGCGCTGGGTGCCTCAGGCGGTTAAACTTCCGACTCTTCGGCTGAGGTCACAATCTCATTCATGGTTCGTGAGCTCGAGCCCCGCCCTGGGCTCTGTGCTGACAGTTTGAGGACTGCTCGGGATTCTCTCTCACCCTTTCTCTCTGCCCTGCCCCCACCTGCACTATCGGTCTCTCTCAAAATAAATAAATAAAAACTTAAAAAAAAATAAAGAAGCTACCTGTGAACACCTGACCTTTAACCTCATCCTGTATCACTCAGCACCGGAGAGTATACAGACACACCCACACGTATATATTTTTAAGGCAGACCGCCACGTGCAGCGCCTCACGTGGATGTGTCCAGAGTCTTAGAAGCTAGACTCCCCTACGTTCTCCCACAAACGGACCCGAGAGCTTGTCTGGAGGCTCTGGCAGGGGCAGCCATCTATCATATACCCTTGACCCACGAACAGTCCTCCGTCATCAGGGAAGGTCGTTCTCTCTGACTGAGCACACAGCTTCGGGAGGGACGCACAGGGAGCGAGGAGGGAGGAAGGGGACACCTGCCTAGCCAGCCAGATTGGCCCAATCAATCTGGCGATCAATGATGTGACAGATGTCACAGAGAGATCACCCTTACCTCATCCATTTTTTTTTATTTGAGAGAGAGAGGGAGAGAAGGAGGGAGGGAGAGAGGGAGAGAGGGAGAGAGGGAGAGAGAGAGAGAGAGAGAGAGAGAGAGAGAGCGAGCACACAAGTGAGGGAGAGGGGCAGAGAGAGAGAGAGAGAAAAAAAAATCTTAAGCAGGCTCCAAGCGGTCAGCACAGAGCCTGATGCAGGACTTGATCCCACAACGCTGGGATCGCAACCTGAGCGGAAATCAAGAGTCGGACACTCAACTGACTGAGCCACCCAGGCGCCCCTATAGAACATAATCAACTTATATATAATGTGCTCTTAAATGGACCAGAAATTTCGAAGAATACAAGTAGGCATATAATCGCAAGTTAGGCTCTCTCTTTGCTTACTACACAATCTCTCTCCAGTAAGTAATCTGTTGAAAATCCTTACATGTACTGAGGCGCCTGGGGGTGGGGGCTCAGTCAGTTGGGCATCCAACTTCGGCTCAGGTCATGATCTCAGAGTTTGTGAGTTTAAGTTTGTGAGTTAAGTTTGTGAATTTAAGTCAGGCTCTGTGCTGACAGCTTGGAGCCTGCTTCAGATTCTGTGTCTCCCTCTCTCCCCTCCCCTGCTCATGCTCTATGTCTCTCTTCCTCTCTCAAAAATAAACATTAATACTGTACATCAATTCCAGTCTCTCCCAAGTTGCATGATATTCCTCTCTGTGAAGGCAATGTGACTGAGTTAGCCAGATCCTTACTGGTAGATATTTACTTGTTTTTTCCCCCCTAATCTTTTGCCACCTTATATTATGCTTCAAAGAACATCCTTTTACAGGATGTTTGCACACTTGTCCAACTACATTCACAGGACAAATATTTGTAGAAGTGAAATAGCCATGTCAAATGTTACATGCATTTAAAAATTTGACAGATCTTGCCAAATAGTCTTCCAAACAAGCAGTGTATGCAACTTCCTGTTTCCCAGCATGATGATTCAGTATCCTCTCAATTAAGAAGTCTCACTCACACCTGCCCTGCATCAAGATGACCTGGCACATTTTTAATGAAGGTAAATCCTATAAATATATTTATAGGAAGCATTCTCTGTATATAACCCTTAGTTTTTTAGCACTGTACAAAGAGTGTTATCATTTGAGAGTTAAGCACATTTGCATTCTTTTTTTTAATGTTTATTTCTGAGAAAGTGGAAGAGCATGAGTGGGGGAGGGGGAGAGAGAGATGGGGAGACAGAGGATCTAAAGCGAGCTCTGTGCTGACAGCAGAGAGCCTGACGTGGGACCTGATCTCACACAATGGGAGATCAAGACCTGAGCCGAAGTTGAAAACTTAACCGACTAAGTCACCCAGGAGCCCCAAACACTTTTGCATTCTTATAATTTATACTGAAGTTGCAAAACTGGTGAAGAGATTTCTCTCAGGAAAAAAAAAAAAGCCCCTGAGTCTTGGGTCCTGAGGTGAGCAAGAGCAAGTCTGCAGGACGCTGATGGCTCCCGAGGGTGCATGGCCGCAGGCGTTTTTCTCCACGCCGTCCAGCATGGGGCCAGGCAGGGGAAGCCATGCGATATCCATGGAGACTCTGTTCGCCTGCGGGCGCTCTCCTGGGTGGTCTCAGGACTGCACACCTATCAAATCTGAATTCTCCCCATGACCAGAGGAACAATTCCAATTTGCAGATCAGCTAATAAAGGCTCAGAAAAGTCCAGTAATTCTCCCAATGACCAGACTGAAGAATCATGGTGGGTTGGGGATTTAAATCAAGTATACCTGATTTTAATGGTGGTTTTTAAAAAATGTTTACTTATTTATTTTGAGAGAGAAACAGAGGGCACAAGTGGGGGAGGGGAGGAGAGAGAGGGACAGAGAATCCCAAGCAGGCTCTACACTGTCTGAAGTCTAACTCAGGGTTTGATCTCATGAACCATGCGATCATGACCTGAGCCGAAATTAAGAGTTGGATGCTCAATTGACTGAACCACCCAGGTGCCCCAAGTTTAAAAGCCACATTGAGGGGTGACTGGGCTGGCCCAGTTGAAGGAGTGTGTGACTCTTGATCTTGAGGGCTTGAGTTCAAGTGCCATGCTGGGTATAGAGATTACTTAAATAAATAAAATTAATTAAAAAAAAAGCCATATCTAGTGTTCTAGACAAGTCAGATGGGTAGGTTGATGATCTTTCAGGGATTCTGAGTTTAGATTCCGGAGCGACAGAGTCTGGTTGAGGCTGGCCATCTCATGTGGTGAGAACCCAAAGAGCCAAGTGAACACGGGAAGGTGTGGGGGAGGCGGCTCTCAGGGTCAACCTGCAGACATGTGTGGTCACCCCAGCACATACCAGACAGAACGGCTGGCCAGCCAAGAGGCACCACGCCGCCTTTCCTGTTCTTGTCTATTGGCTGAGGCGGAGGCTACTGGCCACGGAGACGGGGGAAGACAGCTGACCTCTGTGAAGGAGGTAAGGGCCCCACACACAGAAGGGGCGCCCTGAATGGGGGACAAGGAAAAGAGTAGCTACAGACTTACACAGCTGACTGTGGTTGTCTGTCTCCCCCACTCCATCCCATACTCAAGAATCGAGTCCAGGTAGATGTTAAGATTTCAATGTGAAAGTTTAAATAATACCACTTTTAAAGAAAACATAGAAGAATATCTCCGGGACTCTGGGGGTAGGTGGGGATTGCTTAAACAGGACACACACAAACATCCAATTTATAAAAGGAAGGAAACTGGTAAGTTGAAGGTAATATTTTAGAAAAGATGCTCTAAAACTGTTTTGAAGAAGTTGCTGCATTTTTCAAGTGTGCACGTGGCTTTCCAAAGTGTTGACTTAATTTAAAGGAAAGCTTTCACTTGGATGCAAAATTTCAGATACGCTGGTCTTAAAAAGTAGTTCTGGTCTAGTTATATACCATATTTATTATTTGAAACATAAAATGTTTTAAAGAAAATTTTCAGCAAAGGAAAAAGCAGAATTGCAGGGCTGGCTAGGACTCACGCACCACCACGATGTAACGTTCAGAACGTTTGACATTAAAGGAAGAATTGCAATTACAGCTCAACTATCAAAATCAGTGCCTGGTGCTTTGCTATTTGGTCACCATTCAAGGAAAATCTTGTCTGTTGTTTACTTAAAGCTATTTTGAAGTAAAAGTGACAGAAACATAAAATAGCCCCGTCCTGAAGCAGGACAGGTGTGCTGTTCACAACAGCTGAGCACTAAGGTTCACGCTACGGGAGTGAAAGCCTGATATAACAGTCATACTGGTTCTTAGGCGGAAATGCCTCCCCCTGGATGTCTAACGCCCACACCTAGGGCCACCACGCACAGGCAGCGTGAGAGGCCTTCAACGTTTTGTTTGCGAAAGACTTCGCTCACTCAGTATGCTTCACAGCACACTCTCTGGTACGTTTCAGGGAAAGCAGGACGAGATTTTTGATCAAGTTAAGAAATGTGACCTTGTCATGGCACAATTTCATGCGATTGCTTGTATGACAGAACCAGAGTTGAAATGTCTACCATGGATATTTATAAGCTTCCTTCCATTAAAAAATATGGCTGTCAAACCCTCCATCAGAAACTTAATCTATTGGGGCAGCGGGTGCCTCAGTAGGGTTAAGTGTCCAACTCTTGATTCCAGCTCAGGTCATGATCTCACAGTCTGTGAGTTCAAGCCCCGTGTCAGGCTCTGAGCCTGCTTGGGATTCTCTCTCTCCGTCTCCATGCCCCTCCTCCACCTGCACACATGTGTGCTCTCTAAAAATAAACAAATAAACTTAAAAAAAAAAACCTTAATCTACTATGATACTACTATTTCCATGAGAAAATAAAAAACTCACATCTCACTTCCGGTTAAAGCCAGAAATGTTGCACACACTCTAAACGGAAGAGATGCCTAGATCCCCCAACATGACATATTCCGATTCGAGAGCCCAACTAGAAAGTCATGCAAGTTGACAGTAAGTTTATTTGGACAAAAAAAAAAAAAAAAATCAAAAGCTACCTCACTGGTCTGCTTCTGTCTCATTTAATTAAGATGACAGGTTTGAGTTTAATAAAAAAATGTTTAGATGGCCCATGCACATTTTAGAACTCATTTTCTAGATTAGTAAAAATCTTTTTCTAAATTAAGACTTTCATTTCTACTACATTTAGTAAATTAACATGTATTTCAAACATGGGAGAAAAGCCTTTTAAATCCTTTCAAGCAATGATAAGTTTTAAAAAATAAACTAGGGGCGCCTGGGTGGCTCAGTCGGTTAAGTGCCCGGCTTCAGCTCACGTCATGATCTCACGGTTCATGGGTTTGAGCCCCGTGTCGGGCTCTGGGCTGACATCTAGCTCAGAGCCTAGAGCCCGCTTCAGATTCTGTGTCTCCCTCTCTTTCTGACCCTCCCCTGCTTGCGCTGTCTCTCTCTGTCTCTCAAAAATAAATAAAAAACACTAAAAAAATAAATAAAAAATAAACTAAATACTGAAACTGACATCCTCATTTTTACCTACCGTCAGACATGCTTTTTAAGATATAGAGGAAACACATCAGCAGGCTCTTAATCTCAGACTGGTCAAGTTTGTCACAGCGAACCACAGAATTTCCCAAGGTGCCTCCTTGTTGGTGCTAAATAAAAAAGGAAATACAGGTGATTTTTTTTATCCTTCATTACAGGTACAACAAAATTATGTTCATTTTTCTCCCTTAAAAGAGAAAGAGTCTTAGAATGGAGTCAAACCACACAAACTGGAAGGTCTAAAGACTTTGTCCAAGTGCACACAGGTGCTGGTGGGTAGGCACTCTGACTCATCTCCTTCGCATATTTCCTAAGAGACGAGCCAGAAGCCCTGGACTTTCCAAACTGGGTAACCACACTTGTAGCTCCCAGCTTAGCTCTGAAATGCCAAGTATAGCCTCATGCAGAGAGTGTGTGTGCTAGGATCACACGCAGAAATGATGCTTCAGAAGTCACTGCAGGACACGGCCGGGAACCGTGTCCTCAGGAGAACGCCAGTGGCTGAAAGAGCAAACACAACCCATCCTGCTCCTGTGCACCAGCCACGAAGGCCTGGTGCCGAGTCACTGTCATTCAGCTGACATCGTGGGGCACGCCTGGGGGAAAATGATAGGCAGGTACCCTATACGGCCAAATAGGGACAGCTCAGCAGAGTGTGGCCCCAGACCCTACACTGGTGAGATCATCCGTCACCAGCTCAGCTCAACACCGCAAACTGCAGAAAGCGCAGGGCACAGGGAGTGAGCACTTTTGCCACTAGACAGCAGGTCCGTGTGCTTCAGGAGTGGACATTTAAAAAAAAAACAAGAAAAAGAAGTAGAATCTCATCTCTTGATAAAAACACAGGAGATTTAAAAATCTTCAAAGTTACATTTCCAATTGAAATCAGGATATTTTTTTGGTCAAATACCAAAACAGAAAGATCAATTAAAAAAAAATCTTTCATTCAAGGTATTGGGAGGCAATCGAAAAAAATTTAACAATGAACAGGTTTCATTAATAACACCCATGAGTGTTTTTATTATAGGAAGAGTCACAGGTGCAGCTAGTGGCAAAAGTGCCGTGCGGAGGCATTGTTTCAGCACCCACTTCGCCAGGGCCACTGGGAGCACCCGGGACTTCTTGCAGGGGGAGGTAAGGAGCGGCATGCAAAGTCTCCTCTGGCAAAGGTGGAGTGGTTAGGAGGGAAAAGTCCACAGTGACCCGGTTTCTCCTGGCTGACTGGCAGCTCTCTTCCTCCTCTCCAACACTGCGTATGACGCAAGCGGAATGCCGTCTGAGCAGCTTTTCACTCTACACGTGAAGGCAAGTCATGGTCAAGGGAGAAGTTCAACAGGTCACGACACACACCCACACCAACATGCTGGCACCCCACAGAACAGCCCTGGGGGAGAATCGCGCCAATGCCGGCCATGGAAATATGGGTACGGGTTACAGCCCTGACGCGGAAGAAGGCCGTTTTCCACGTGTCGGGGGACTGGAAATCCACCCTGTGGGGTTCACCTGTTCATTAGTGTGCTTGCCTAGAACCTGAAATAACTTAGGAGAACGGTGGCTAAGGCAAAACCCATCTACCACTGTTCCAGGTTTAAATCCAAGCTTTAACCATTCCCACAAAGTTCCACATAGACTGACCCTTGATTATTTCAAGAAAAAAAAGGTTAAATATGAGAAGGATGCGTTGTGCTGGGGGTACCAGCGTGAGAAGGCTTTCGGTAAAGCCTTGTCCCTGAATCACCTATATGATGAGTTAATTTTTCTGGAGTGAGCTTTGCACTCAATCCTCAGTTGCATGGAAAACTGTGTATAAACGGTATTCTCAGACATACAGACCATGGGGATTTTAAATGAGTGGCATTTTGATCTCCCTACCTGTCCAACCTGCCAAAACTACTTGCTCAAGGTCCTCCACCATAAACACCACCCTCATCTGAACTCCTGGAACAGGAATCAGGAGGTTTCAGGAAATGGGCTCCATCCTTAGATAACACTCTGATCATCTATTCCAGGTTAATGGACTTATTAAAAAAAAAGTCACACTTAATGAACACTAGAACAGGAAGTATGGTTTACTTTGAGCTAAATTCATGAGTTTTAAGAAACATTTAAGTTATACGACAAGAAATTACCTTATCCAGGGAATTGCTTTTCTCACTATTCCTTTCTGGAAGGCTGTTCCCCGAATCTGTGCTTATGAGGGATCCTCTTGAATCAGCATTTCTCACACTATTGATGTTTGGAGTTGACGTCGTATATGGAGAAGCTAAACAGAAATTTAAGCCAAGACCAAAGATTTGGTGAGACAGAACAAAATAAAGGCAAGTACTGAACTTTAAGGGAAATTGCTTTTATGGCATTTGTTTTTTCCTGTTAGGAAGCTCACTCCAGCGCTGCCTCTAACTACCTCCCCTTTAAACAGCCAGGCCATCACCTGAAACCCTCAGAACCATCAGTTCACTTATGAGAAGCCACCTTTGATTTCTCAGACTAAAGGAGCATACGCTGTTTCAGAATGAGATAGAGACTCAAAAATTATATATATTAAAAAAGCAAATCCACCTGCAACTATCAAATCAAAAAACTAAACCAATTCAATAAAACCACAGTATTCAAACTATATGCTAAGGTGACCTAAAAAGCTCAGAGGGGTGTCTTGGGATATTTTACATTTTTAAGAAAGACACATGGATACGTGACATCTGCGGAAACTGTAATCTGAACGTTCGGTCGTGCTACATTCCTTTCGATGATGTCGTATCTTTGTGAAGCGAGGTATTCGGTTGCTGCTATGGTAAAAAGCAAGTACTGGGTGGAAAATCACTGTGGACCAGGAAGGTGAAGATGCAATCTGACTCCACGTCTGAGAAGCGGAACAGTGCCCACACACACCGTCAGTGCGGCCAGGGGTATTAAAAATAAGACAATTTTTCTTTAAATTTATGTGTATCTTTTTCAAATGCCTACCAAGTTGTTCAGATATGAGAACTTACTAGATTATTTAGGGGCACCTGGGGGGCTCAGTCAGTTAAGCACCTGACTCTTGGTTTTGGCTCAGGTCACGATCTCACGTCCCGCATGGGGCTCTGTACTAACTGACAGTGTGGAGCCTGTTTGGGACTCTCTCCCTTACTCTGCCCCACCCCGGCTCATGCTCTCTCTCAAAATAAAGAAATAAACATTAAAATTGGGTTATTTGGCTCTAAGCACCTCTTCGACAGAACTGCTGGGTGTTTATTCTGGTCTGGGGACTCTGTGAAAAACTTATTGTGACGGTGAGCATGTGGCAAACCGAGAATGCAACAAACAGTTATGAGCAGAAATGAAGTTTTACTTAGAAGTAAAATTTCTGACTTCCATGAAAAAAGAACATTTGAAGGCAGAAATCAGCCCCTATACTTCATTACTCTAGAATTTTTAAAAGTAATGGATGGGCTTCCTGCTCAGATAAGATTTAAGTACCTCACTCACATAATTTAAAAAGGACTGTCAAACTTACACATTCTGTGCTGAACCAAACAGGGTCCCCCCCCCCCCGCCCCCACCCCGAACGGCCTGCTGGTTGTGCACATGGCACGTGGAGCCCTTGGCACCATGCTCCCCAAGCTGTGAGCCCGGCCTCCCACACCCAGGCTGAAGATGCCTTCATTTTCAGATTATTAGCTGAAATCAGCAAATTAGCTGCCCTGGACTGAGCCGCCGTGGAAGTTAATCCTGTCCTCTACCCAGCACTCAGGTGGATTCTCGGCCGTCCCTGGAACTGACTCCGCGTATTACAACTAAGAAAAGAGGAGCCGGGGGAACTTGAAAATGTAAGTGACGGCTGGAACCTGCAAACCATCGGCCCAGCCGCCTCATCCCGGAATGGAAGCTGTGTGACCGACTGTCAGGGGGAAAAGGCAAAACCTATGAAAAATCGAGAGCCTTTTTCTATACTTAGAGATAAAACACACATTATGACCGAATTATAATTATAGTCCTCCTAATATAACCAGGCTTCATATTTAATGTAGAACATAATGATCATGAGAAAGAGGTCTTCAGTAAAGTAAAATTAGACTCTAAATTCACAGAGTTTTAGGATCAGTTCCAGAAATGGAGTCCTTCTAAGGCAAACAGATGGAAATGCAATAAATCAGAATCAGCATGCCTACTAGAACTATGTTCCCACTGTGTGTGGGGGGGGCATATTTAATATCTGAGCCCAGCGCATAACCTTAAAAAATCTTAAACAACATGTAAGTAAAATGGAAAGATGTTTAATTCACCTCTGTCTTCTTTGTTCAGACAGCCCAGGGAAAACACTGAGTAGAAGGAAAAAGAAACCCTGAGTCCAAGATGTGTGTGTGCCTTTTATTTTTTTAAATTTTTAAATTTTTTTTGAGAGCGTGTGCAAGTGGGGGAGGAGCAAAGGGACAGAATCTCAAGCGACCTCCACGCCCCGTGCAGAACCTGACAAGGTCCTCCCAACCATGAGATCATGACCTGAACCCAAATCAGGTCAGACGCTGGGTGCCACCGAGGCAGCCCCAAAGCGTGTACCTCTTAATGCAAATGTCATCTCAGAGTAGCTTCCATCCGGGCAATGAATCTGTCCTAGAAATCTTCATGCACCACGTTCCAAGGCGTTTAAAAACCACTGCTGAAGGTGCGTCCTCAAGGATCTCCACTAAGTAGAGAGGGGAGGAGAAAGCCTGCTCCTGAGGGACACGGACTGGGACTAAAGCTACCTGGAAACTCCGTGAGGAATGAAAGAAGAGCTGCTCGAGCTACCAGGGAACAACCAGCAAACTCAGTTCAAAGGCGGGGGCTTCGCGGGAAGGCACTCCCGTAAGGCAGCAAGGAGTCAAGTCTCTAAAGGTGGGGGCAACAGGCGTGAAGCCTGAGGATAAAGAAGTCTGTTACGGTGAATGCCTATGAAAAGCGGATTCGGATCTTGAAATTTAAGAAAGTGAAAAGGGATTAAATTAGTCTCAAATACTTTTCATAACTTATTCATGAACACAGAGTAACTGAAGGTCATTAATGCCATTCGAGTCTTGCTAATGATACCCAGTGGCTCATCTTTACATTCTCAGGGCATCCCACCTCCTAACAAGGTGAATGCACAATTGGAGAATAAATGCAGAGTCAAAGCATCACTCATTCAGTCTGGTCATTTCCGTAAAGTCTTGAATCGTGCAGAGTACTGGTTAAGGAGGTTAGGATTACAACACATTCCTGGGCCTTGAGGGTCCTGAAACCGGCCACGGAGAGTGCATCCCAAAGCGTGCCTGGCACCGAACTGTGCCTGCTGTAATGCAGGCGGATGGTGACACCGAGTGTCACCACGCTGAGTGCTGTGCACATCGTATGAGCTACCCCCCTCGCCACGACTGTTGATGTGGACGCTGACGGTGAAGAGAAGATACACACTGCCCAGAGCAATTAGGAAATGACGGAGCCTGGATCCAAAACCACCTCTGTCTGACTTTAAAGCGGGTGCTATGAACTCCTGCAGAAACAAACTTCCCGGGAACGTGCCTCTCCCGCTCCTGGAGCAGCGGCGGGCATGCAGGCAGAGCAGGGTGAGGACAAAGGCCCCGGGAGAAAGGTAAGTGCAAACACCACAAGCCAGTCTCTGCTCTGGGCACTCCGCACGAATTAACTCATTTAATCTTCAGGACGCCTAATGAGACAACTGCAACTATGAAAAATAGAGGGCGCCTGAGGGCTCAGATGGTTAAATACTCGTCATCAGCTCAGGTCATGATCTTGCAGTTTGTGAGTTCGAGCCCCACGTCAGGCTCTGTGCTGACAGCTCAGAACCTGGAGCCTGCTTCGGATTCTGTGTCTCTCTCTCTCTCTGTCCCTCCCCTGTTTGCTCTCTATCTCTCTCTCTCAAAAATAAAACATATAAACATTTAAAAAATTTAAAAAATATATACATAAGCATAAATAAGATTAAGGGTTGGGTACTGTAGGATAAATCTGGGCACTGGTGTGCGGTTTCTGATTTTATGTTCTGCTCGGTTTCATCACCTACATGAAACAGCATCTGGACATCAAGAACAACACAAGGGGCGCCTGGGTGGCTCCGTAGGTTGAGTGTCTGACTCGACTTTAGCTCAGGTCGTGATCTCGCAGTTCATGGGTTTGAGCCCTGAGTCGGGCTTTATGTTGATAGCACTGGGCCTGCTTTGAATTCTCTCTCTCTCTGCTCCTCCCCTTCTCTCTCTCTCAAAATAAATAAATAAACTTTTTTTTTTTTTTACCAACACAAAAGGTAAGGACATAAATTTAGGATGAACAACACTCTGGCAAATTAATCTGCTAAGAGGACTGCCCTTTCATCCGTCTGTGAGTTCATCCCTTCCTGGGGCTCCAAGCACCGGCCACGGCAGGAGGCTTCATTTCTTCAAAGTGTAGCAAAAGTAAAAAGTAAAAGTGGCAATTCTGTGAAAACACATCTATTTTTTTTGTACCGTTATCTTTAAGGAGGGGCTGCCGCAGACGCTCGGTTACTCAGAGAGTACATTTCTCAGGTGTTTTCGTACAGAGAACTACTCGATTTGAATCTTGATTAATGCCGGCTGCTTTCTTCCCTTTGGGGGCGGCTCTTACCATATGTCAGAGAGAAAAAATACTGTAGGAAAGAAGATTGATTAAAAAAATTTTTTATATGTTTTATTTATTTTTGAGAGAGAGAAAGACAGTGTGAGCAGGGGAGGCTCAGAGAGAGAGGGAGACACAGAATCCAAAGCAGGCTCCAGGCTCTGAGCTGTCAGCACAGAGCCCGATGCAGGGCTCAAACCCACAAACCATGAGATCATGACCTGAGCCAAAATCAGACCTGCCTGACCAACTGAGCCACCCAGGCGCCCCATGAAGATTGATTTTTGAACTGTATTCTTACCAATAGACCACTATCTTTTCAGCAATTATTCTACCACATTTCATCAAAATCACTATCACCGCAAGTAAATGCTACTCACAGCAACCCCCATCTGCAAAGACACCCCTTTTCTAGAAACAATCCAAGTTGAAAGTTTTAAGTTTTCTTTTTTCGAGACAGAGGCAGTGAGGGGGGGGGGTGTAGAGAGAAGGAGGGAGGGAGGGAGAGAGAGAGAGAGAGAGAGAGAGAGAGAATACCAAGCAGGGTCTGTGCTGCTAGAGCAGAGCCCCATGCAGGGCTCAAACCCACGAAACCAGGAGATCATGATCTGAGCCAAAAACCAAGAGTTGGACCCTTAACTGACTCAACCATCCAGGTGCCCTTTAATCTTTTAAATGATAACTTAAGCATTAACAAAAAGCAAACAGCACAGATATGTGATGAAGTGTCCTGAATTTGTAATGCAGGAGAATTGGGAGGGGGGAGGGGGTCCTGTCTGTATTTCAGGGTAGAGTTGAAGGGTTTCAATCATTAAATATTAAAACCAGGAGAGGAACATTCAAGGGAGGAAACCCAGACTTTTAAGGTCCTAATATGCAAATCGGAGCAGCTCCCACACTCCTGGATGAAGGCGCTTCCAGAAGGAGGCCAGGGAGTAGCAATTAGAGTTACCGATGCCGGAGATGGCGCCGAACAGGTCCTTGTGCAGGCTGGTGTCCAGCGTGATGCCAGGCTTCTGCGGTGTCACCAGCGGGTTGGCAGCCGGCAGCGGAAGCGATTCCTCCTTCACCGTCTGCCCGAGGGGAGAGGGGGAAGACAGAATCGCAGATGACGTTAGCAGGGTCGTCAGCTGCTCTTGGAAGTGTGAGGGCACGTGCCGGCGGAGACACGGGGACAAGTCGGACACACAGCGGGGGAGAAGCAGGTGCACCGCAGGGAGGAGGCTGGTGGAGGCGTCGGGCCAGGCACAAGCGTGGGGGCAGTGTGGCCTGGGTCCCTTCCCCAGAAGGGCTAGCACGTTCCCTCTCCAGACCTCCGATGCCCAACATTTCTTTAGATTGCTGGGGAATGTTATTTCCTCAGGGAAAAAAGCCTCACATGCCTTTTCTAGCTGGAACACAGGAAATCCTCCCAAATGAGCAGCACTGAAAAGTGACTTAACAGCCGCATTGAAAAGCTCTGCGAGCTTGCGGCTTCGTGTAAACTCTCAGCGAGGAAATTATGTTAATTCTGAAGTTATGTGATAAAAGGTATTTTACTGATTTTCTCAGAAGCAGTACAGAGAGGTAGCATTATACCCCAACTGACTTATCCAGATCAGAAAAGCAGACAGGTTCAGAGGATACACGTGTGAATACAACGTTGTGCAGGGTGAGATTGGTGCGGGGCATTTATTTAAGGATGGTGCCCTTTGGAACTACAGGACACATTCTGCACGTGTGGGGTATCTCAGCGTGCCTTAATCTAGGAGGCGAATTCAGAGGAGGAAAGACAGTATAAGAAGTGGGACAGTGCAGCACGGGGGAAGGGACAGAAACACGCACAACAGTTCCCCAGGTGTGTGCCACAATCACCAAGTGGCAAGACTAACATCTGAGCCACTTCTTGGGTCCAGAATAAATCGCTAACTGGCAGCATGTGTGCAAACGAGCAGTCGATAGTCTCCAACCCAAACATTCTGAGATCACTTCTGGGATCATCCTTTAACCAACTTAATTGTCAATACATCTTCCAATGACTACAGAAGATAATGTAAGTGAAGATGTCTGTTCTTGGAAGTGGGGCCTTGTATCACTCAGGCTGGGCTCCCTGACATCTAGGCCATCTTTCTAATTTTATAGACACTGAGAACTTTAGCCCCAAGACATGGCTTTTCCAAGGCTGGTTAGCATGTTACTATCAGAATTAGGGCTACTAGCACTGAGCCCTCATAGTACATAGGTCAGAACTACGCTTTTTTCTTTTAACCTCCTCTCCCCATAAGTTTTTGTTGACTACACAGTGAAGGTCCTTACATCTTACAAGATATTGTCCAGTAGGAAACCATGGTTTTAATAATGATTTTCAGCCTAAGAGTTGAAAGTTAACTGACTGACTCCATCTTAGCCGGAGTGCAATTAAACAAGAGTACTATGGATTATTATGGTTTTAGTGACCTTTAAAAAAAAAAAAAGGATGGGTGTGTCCCTGCAAATTCATATCCACCCAGAACCTCAGAATGTGACTGTACTTGGAAAAGGGATCTTTGTAGATGTGATGAAGATGGAGAGTTAAAATGAGGTCGTCCTGGACTGGGAGGCCTACATCCAATCACCAGTGTTTTCATAAGGAAAGGAGAGGACACGAGAGACACACCAGGGAGAAGGCCCCGTGAAGACAGAGGCTGAGACTGTAACAATGAGGCCAACAAGCCAAAGAAGGCAAGGCTGTGGGGCACCCACCAGAAGCCAGGAGAGGCACCGAACAGACTTTTCACACAGAGCCTCCGGAAGTGACCGATCCTGCAGATACCTTGATTTTGGACTTCTGGCCTCCTGACAGCCAGAGAATGAAATTCAGCTGTTTTTGGCCCCCCAGTTTGTGTTAGTTGGTGGCAGCAGCCAGGGACGAACGCGGGCTGTCTCTAGGTGTATGTGCTTACGTACACTGCCGGGGTTCACGGGGAAGGGGGACACGTCTCTCACGTTGATCCGCTGCACATTCTCAATCAGCAGACCAAACAGAGGCAGGTAGAGAGTGGCTATCCTGGCTTGATGGCTCTGAAACAGAGGCACACAGTGCAAGTTTACCCCGAGGCTCCGAGAACTTCATGACGGGCCGGAGCAGGCCCTGCCCACCTCCTGTACTCAGATCCTTCCTGGGAAGACTGCTATTCGATTTTATTCTGTGAGCAGCAAAGGGTCTTAGTGAGGTTTCCACCAATTTCCTAATTGGTTACTTTCTTTATTATACTTAAAATGAGGGACTTGTATCACTCCATGTTTCCGGCCATGGGGCCACTCACCCTCGAAGCGTATCTGTCATCAAAAGAATGCTTTATCAGCAGGTTCTTGAGTACGCTGATGGCAATCAGCCGGACCTCCCTGAACTCCTGGAGGGCGGTCCCCACCTCCCTCAGCAACAGCCCCACCAGGAAGTGGTTTCTGCAGAACTCGTCTGTTAATGAGTAGTCAAGCTGGAGATCTGAAATGACGGACAGAAGCTGCTTTAGCTCCAGAGGCTATAATGCACTTTGAATAAAACAGAAGCCAAGCCCACCCTCCGCATTTAGCCCACCCTGTGTGTCAACGGGTGATCAGACTCAGCTTCAAGTGGGAAAAGGCTGATTATCTAAAATACTGCTCTACTTCCTGGGGCGCCTGGGTGGCCCAGGTCATGATCTCACAGTTCATGAGATTGAGCCTGGCATTGGGCTCTGTGCTGACAGCTCAGAGCCCGGGGCCTGCTTCGGATTCTGTGGCTCCCTCTCTCTCTGCCCCTCCCCTACTTGCCCTCTGTCTTTCTCTCTCTTTCAAAGATAAATAAACTTAAAAAAATACTGCTCTATATCTCATCACATCAAATTCTTAAACAAACTTTATATACAGATAATTGTACTGGACTTTGATTTGAGAAGATGTTACATCTTGCATAAATATTAAGTTAGTGAATAGTTTTAGTACCAATTTTTAGAATACACAACAACATATACTACAAATGAAATTTTGTTTCCAATGTGAAAGTAGAAAATAAAGTTATTGTCTAACTGACATTATGGAGAAGTAATTTGTACCTTTTTAAAAAGCATGTAACTAAAGAAAAAATAAATATACATAGTCTATTAAAGTATCTGTTTTTTACTACTTGAGTTCATTAAGCCATTTCCTGGTCATTAAAGCCTGTATACTCTCATTAAAACCCAATGTGATTAAAATGAACATGTTAGCATGTAACCTATTTATTCTGCTATCACTGAATGAATAACTTAAAACGGAATTTTTAAAAATTTACTCAATACTTCTGCACCTCTAAAAGCAACTTTAAAAAACTAATATAAACTAAAGCTGAAATACACAAAACACGAAACTAAACTAGCAATTCATCAGCAAGCTAAATGATAAAACTGAAATCTCTTGTGGAGAACAAAGAGAAGGAAATGTGAAATCTACTTAAGGAGGGTAAACAGAAGTGACTACAGGGGCCCCTGGGTGACTCAGTCGGTTGTGTAGCCGACTTCAGCTCAGGTCATTATCTCGCAGGCCATGAGTTCGAGCCCCACATAGGGCTCTGTGCTGACAGCTCAGAGCCTGGAGCTGTTTCTGATTCTGTGTCTCCCTCTCTTTCTGCCTCTCCCCTGCTCACTCTCTGTCTCTGTCTCTGTGTCTCTCTCTTAAAATAAACATTAAAATAATAAATAAAAATAAGTTTTAGAAAAAGTAACTACACATCACTCTAAAATTAACATACACCTTTCAGTGAGCAGTAGCTAGAATCTCAATTCTTATATTGAATATTTTATTAGAGGAAAATCTATAGACTCATTCTTTGACTCTGATACCATATTAGTTACTTCTAAACCTATCTAAAACACTGACCCAAGTCCTCTGCAGAAGTAAGGAAAAGTATCCATCTTTCCAGAATAATCATGTCCACTGCTTAGGATTGTCTTAAGTTCTGTTTACCCAAATGACAGTTCACAGCTTGAATTCACATCAAACCCTTAGGAGAAAACCATTGGTTGAACTGCATATGCGTGCGTGCATGTGTACAGAGAAGGCGGGGAACAGCCGAGAAGGGAGAGGAAGGAGAAAGCTAAAACCACGGATTCCTATCAGTGTCATAAGGTGCATTACCTGTGGATGACCCACACCCACCTGCCAGGGCAGTCCCTTTTGGCCCCAAATACTCTGACAATCTACTAAGAGCCTGTCTGAGTCTGCTGGGCACCTGACCCTTGATCTGGGATGCTCACCCCTGCCTTACCCAGCTTTCTGCAGGTTATCACCCCACAGTCATCTTCGCAGTGAGGCTTTGCCTGGCCACGCTCTCTCGGACATGCCCCGGCCCATTTCCTACCCCCTTCTCTTTGCTTTAGTTTTCTCTCCTTAGCTCATCCTAACATGTCACATATTTCACTTCGGTCAAACAGCCAGGGATTTTCATCCTCCTCATCCATGACTGCAGCCTACAGTCATGTGTGCCCTAGACACGGCTGGTGCCAGGGAGGGCCTTGATCACCCTGTTTGCTTCTTAAAAGGCAGTCCAAGTCAGTCTTGGGGAAAGATATTTCTGTCTCTGAACGAATGCTTTTGTGGGTTTCTCTCTGAGTTTCTGAGGCCACTGATTTAGGTGTCACTAATAGTTTGGTGGCATCCTTCCGCTTTTTCTCCCCTTCAGCATGAGTAATCCCCAGCACAACACAAGACACTAAACTCAGTAATACCACTTGACAGACCTGACTTAGTGAAGACAAAGAAATCTCCATGAGGTTCCTTTCTTCAAACTTGAAGAAGATATGTGACAGTTGGAGACTCAACGTGCAAACATAAAACGCATGTGAAAAGCCGCGTTGCTCGTGACTCAGGGCCCTGCCACCTCTATGGACAAGGACTATGAAAACGGTGGAATAGGACATTCCTGGAGTCAAGCAGGGTTTTTTGTTTGTTTGACTTCTTAAAGAGGTATCCTAGAGGACCTAGGGACCCCAGGAGCAAAAACCCTGATGCCCCCTGGGGGCGTTACAGCAGTACCTTAGCCGCAGTGAGAGTAAATCCACTGGGTTATCGTGAATTTGAGAACCGATCCAAGTAGCGTGTGGGAAACGCCGAAATGAGGAGCATACGTAAGCATCTCGGCAATGACTTGCATTCCCCTTCTTTTAAAGGAGGAAAATGCAAGAAAGCAGGCGGGCACACCCCACACCTACCTACAGGAGTGTCATTTGACTCCACGGTTGGTGAAAGAAAAGCGAATTCATGAGAAAAAAGGAAAAGTGGAACAAATCAAAAATAAACTACAGTTAAGTAAAATGGATTTTCATTTAAGCAACGAAATTTTACAATGAAAAAGGACCTCACCAACACGACCTGCAGACTACTAAGTTTGCCGGCAAGTTAAGTTCCACCTGACATTTTATCAATATTTTTTTAAATGGAAATTTAACAAGAAAAAAAATCAACTCATTGATAAAAAAATTAGAAAATTCCATGGTCACATTTGAATCAATTCTCCTTTCTTATTAAAAGTGAATGGCTCCTTCTGTGAAAAGACTCAGATTAATATATGTAAAGACAGATTACCTTGGTATCTCTGAATCCTGCCCTTTCCGAATGGCATGGGTAGATTCAAAGGTATATAGTGTTCATGATTGCACACCACACGGAGAAATTCAAACTTGTACTCAAAGAGCGTCTGCAGGGAACAATGGTTAGTCAAAGATAAATACCTCACTGGATACACAGCACCCTAAAAACCTGCTAGACACCACACACCCGGTCTGTAGTTTCCTGACCCTCTTAAAACTGCATGCTCTGTGCTATGTTACAGATTTTAGAATGGCTGTAGGGATTTGTGTAAAAACTGGGAATGTATTTCATTAAACAGTGTCCTCCATTGACTCTTAGAACATTTATTCTTTATGCTTCTCTTACTTCAAAAAGGATTTCAGGCAGCTTTTAATTATAGACACAGACTTAACGCCATTAAAAAATGAGTAAGGCAGAGCTCTAAAATAGACACACTAGGGAAGAGACAGATAATTCTAGGGAAAGTCTACATGGTTACTTCCATTACCTTGTTAAGTAAACTATGATTTGCGACCCTTTACTTTTAATTTTGCAGTGGGGAAGTCATCTTAGATATTTATGAGAAAACCAAGAAGCACGTGTATTTCACATTCAGAATGATCACATCCCTGATAACTCACACATTAACACAAGAACCAGTTAGTACTAGATAGTAACTCCAAAAGAGGGGACAATAGTGCCTCTGGGGGGACTGAAAGCAAACTGTCATGTGAGCCCAGAGAAACAGGGGTTTCCAGGGGTCAAAAAGAACAGCCAGTAACACACGCTACCTTCGGGTCTCCAGGAGCAAAGCAGCTCATGTAGTTGTTGATCTGCTTAAAGACGAAGCCCCTGTCCATGAAGGTGAAGCATCTCTGTGGAGAAAACCACCCAGAAAGGTAAGTATTTAGGCCCCATCTTAAAAGCTGGGGGAGGAGCGCCTAGTGGCTCAGCGGGTTGAGCATCTGACTCTTGATTTCAGCTCAGGTCATGAAATCAGAGCCCTGCGCTGGGTTCTGTGCTACACATGGAGCCTGCTTAGGATTCTCTCTTTCTGCCCCTCCCCTACTTATTCTCTGTTTCTTGCTTTAAAAAAAAAAAGGTGGGTTGAAATCCGCATTTACTGTTAATAAGTTTATCCTTTAGCATTAAAACATGCCACTGACATCGACTGAGCACCTACCGTATACCCGTTACTGCCAGAATGGACATTTCAGCCCCCCTGACGGACGCCCTGTGCCCCGCGGCCCTCACCTTGATGAACACGGCAAGACTGTGGTTTGCGTGTTTCGACGCCTCTGGGTTATCTCGGAACTTCTGGGTGATGTGTGGCGTCAGCATATTCACAACGGTTTCCACAGCGTGGTGATAAGACGCAGGGAATCTCTGATTTCGTAATAACTTAAAAGAATTTAGAGCAAACAATTGTTTTTAAAGTTGCAACCCTCTGGGGGAGGGGGAATATCTCATTCCTGAGTCCATTTAAAAAAACATAGAGCTCACGTAATATTTTTCTTAAATTAGAAAAGGGAAATTCTTCTTTCTTCCCTCAAAATACTGTATATAGGTATTCTAATATTTCATAAAATGCTGTGGGTTAGACTGGATATCCTAAACTTTGAGGTGATAAAGACCCCCTTAGAGGTACTTCTAAAATGTGGAGATGTGCCTCTACTCCCAGAAATTCTCATCAGAGCTGTGTTTTTACTGAGGACTTTCGGTGGCTCGAATACCTATAACTCTTAGAGATCTCTTTAAAAAACAATGGCTCTGGTTCAAGCTTTAAGTATTCAAACTGAAAATAAATAGTTCAAAGACTGTATGTCACCAGTTGACTCTGCTCAGAAACAGGCTCCCTCAGGGGCACCTGGGTGGCTCAGTCTGTTAAGTATCTGACCCTTGGTTTCTGTTCAGCTCATGATCTCATGGTTTGTGAGATCGAGCCCCAAGTCAGGCTCTGCACTGACAGGGAGGAGCCTGCTTGAGATTTCTCTCTCCCCCGCTCTCTCTGCCCCTTCCCTGCTTGTGTGCACACTCGAGTTCTCTCATTCTCTCAAAATAATAAAAAAATATATACTAAAAAAGAAACAGTCCTCTTCAAATTAACTTTACGTAACAGTTCTCCCCCATCAGGCAGGCTTACCTACAAAATCATACACAGATCTCAGCAATTACCTATCATGGACTGTGTATTTTCTACCCATCAGGCATCACCCTAGTACATATTTTTATGAGCCTTGTCATTACATTCTTGTACATTTTAACCCTCGTTTCACAGAGTGTTAGAGACGTCAGGTAGATGCGTCTTTAGTCACACAACTAACAAGTAACAAAGATTTCAACCCAAATCTGCCGTGAGTCCAAGGCCTGAGTCTTTCTGCTCTTTGATGCTTTGTTTCCCCACCCACATGCCCAATAAATGGGACAATTTACTAAGAGCCTGAAACGTGAAGGGAACTAAATTAGACTTTCCGTGACATTTATCCATTCGTGGGTGTGATTCTAACAGCCGCAACGAGGGTGTATTTTCATCTCCGTTTTACAAATGAGAAAACTAAAGCTTAGAGAGACTCAGTAAGTACTACCTGACCTTTAGTATCCCTCCTTTCCTTCTCCCTCTTTGTGGAGGAACCCCTGGGATTCACTGCTGTGCACACTACTGCCCAGTTAGAGACTACATTTCCGAGCCCAACTTGAGGCCAGAGAACGGCCATATGACTGAGTTCTGGCCAGTGGGCTGCCTTTCTCAGCCATGTCTGTAAAAGGGGTTGCTTGCTTTCCAAGTCTTCTTTACCACCACTTGGAACGAGGGCCAGATGAGATTAACACCTGGGCTGGATAACTGGACAGGAGCTTGAGTCCCTGAATGACCGTGGGGGACAATCTCCCCCACTCTCAGAGCTGCCTACTGGCTTTTCATTTTCCAAAAGAGAGAACTGAAACTTTTGTCTTACTTAAGCCATTATTTTGTGGGTTTTTTTGCAGCAGCCAAACCAACGAAAAGGCATTTTCTAAAACTAGAACTGAAATCTAGGTATTTCTGACATGAAAGCATGCATTATTTTATGCATTAAATCCCAGAATCTATTGTGGAGTTTGAAATATTGATAGCTTTACAATAATCTTAATTCTCAAACCAATAATAAGACAATGTTAGTAAACTTATATAAACTCAAGAACTCAAGAGGGAAGGATCAATGATAGGAAGTATTTGAAGTTTACCGTCTTTCAAAAACACAACAGTAAAATTAGAAATTCCAAAGGGATTTTGTTCCATATGTACAGCCAATAACTCTGTATCTTGAGGCATCAGCCTCAGTAGATGATCAGCTTCCTGGAGTCCAGGCAAGGACAACACGAGCCACCAGGCTTGCCTGCCCAGCAGCCAAGAGGCTTGCTCCTGAGAAAGGTCTCTCAAGCAACAGCTGAGGCCTTCATTATGGGTCTTAGTCAATGGCTGCTTAAACCATTAAAAGCAGACAAGGACCTCTGTAATGTGTGGACAAGGCAGGCACTTCTTAACCCATTAGTCACTGTTAACAAAACTAAGAATGGGACGACCAGACACCGTACGCCTCCCGATGTGAGGGCACTAGTACGGGTTAGGAAGTATCCTCGCTAAAAAGCAAATCAAACCCAAATTGAAGTGAGCCTCAACTTCACTACAAGTTTACAGGAACCACAGGGGACAAAGGACCATGTCACATAACACTGCGAGGCTACGGTGTGAGAAATTCTGCAGGACGAATGGCCCACCTTCTTCAACAAAGACACTGCATTAAAAAAACAAAGGACAAGGAACAGTTTGAAAATCCAAGAGACTTCAGAGACGCATCAACCACGAGCAATGTGCAGACTATGCTTAGATCCTACTCAGACTAGCCAACTGTAAAATGACATTTTAGAGACACCGGGGGAAAGGTGAATACAGACAGAGTTTCAGATGACCACGAAGAAATGTCGCTGACTTTGTCGAGTGCCATAATGGTACATGGCTCACATTTTTTAAAAGGCTTTATCTGTTAGAGATAACACATTCAAGTTTTTACAGATGAAAGGATAAAATAGGGCCGACTGGGTGACTCAGTTAAATGTCTGACTCTTGATTTCAGCTCAGGTCATGATTTCATGGTCCATGGGATTGAGCCCCATATGGGAATCCTTGTTGACAGCATGGGGCCTGCTGGAGAGTGTCTCTCTCTCTCTCTCTCTCTCTCTCTCTCTGTCCCTCCCCTGCTCATGCTCTCTCTCAAGAACAAATAAATAAACTAAAAAAAAACCAAAACAACAATTGGGGTACAAGGGGGCTTAGTTAGGTGTCTGACTTTGGCTCAGGTCATGATCTCACAGTTTGTGAGTTCAAGCCCTCATCAGGCTCTGTGCTGACAGCTCAGAGCCTTGAACTTGCTTCAGATTCTCTATCTCCCTCTCTCTCTGCCCCTCCCCCACTGGCACTCTGTGTGTATCTCTCTCAAAAATAAACATTAAAAACGTTTATTTATTAAAAAATAAATAAATGATAAAATATTTGGTAATTGCCTTTAAAATACTCTAAAATAAGTGCAGAGGTGGACATATAAAGTCAGAATGGCGGCACACCAGTCACCACCGTTGAAGAGGAGTGACAGAGCTTCTGACATGAGATTCAGGAAACTATTCTCTTTCCTTTTTATGTTTGTAAAATTTTCTATCATAAAAGGTTTTCATGAAAAAGAAAGAAAATGTGGCGATGAACGGTGGGTGATTACCATGCCGACCGACCCTCAGTGCTGCCGGGTGAGGAGGGGCCGACTCCGCCCCGCCGCGGCCTGACATGGGGCTCTCCCTGCGGGGGCAAACCGCTATCGGCAAGAGTCCTAATTCGTCAACAAGACAGTGAGGAGAGGCACATTTACAGGTGATACAGACCAAAGTAACTAGATGTTTTTACGGAGACTACTATACACCGGAACGGAAGAAAATGACTGAGGATGACGGGCTGTTGTCCACGGTGGGGAGTATATACGCATCTGCTCAGAGGAAAAAACACTGAGACCCCAAGAGACTTCTCGACCAAACAAAACCCCAGCTCCTGACCCTGACCCTGTCCTCTCAGCGCTGCTGCAGCGGCCCCAGCGGCCTGGCCACCCCATCTGCTCCTCTGACCCTTGCCACCAGCGTGGAGTCTATCTGCCCGGCAGCTGTCCACACCAGATCAGCCTCCTCCAGCGAACCCGCTGTGCCCCGCACCCTCAAACCCGCTCTGGGCCCAACACCTCTGTGCCATTCTGCTGGCTGCTCAGCTCTGCCGTCCAACACCCGGCCTGAGTGGCATCTCCCCGACGAGCCACATTCGGTTGTGCTGCGAAGGGCCCTGTGAGCCCCGCCGTGAGCAGCCGCGCCTGCAGACATCAGCAACAGATCCACTGTGTCCCACACGTCCTGTCTGGGCTCCGACGGCGGCTGCCGCCCAAGTCACTGCTTCATGTACAAGGGTGTCACAACAGTATTCAAACGTTTGGTTCTCTTTTCCTTACTGTGTTCTACTTCCTAGGGGTTAGAGAACTCTTTTCTACAGACTACATTATGGCTCAAGGAGATACATTAAGACGATTAGCTAATAAACTTCTTTTCCTGGCCTTCCTTGGGCATCTGCTCTTTCTCCTGCCTCATGCTCACTCTCTTCTCCCTAAATGTGGCATCCTTGTGGGCCCAGGAGAAGTTCCACCTCTCCCTCCACAGTGATCTACCATTCTGGGGCTCACACACACACCTTCTTCCCTGTGCTCTTACGGTGCCCGGCTGAGTGTCTTCTTTCTCCTAGGACTACATCCACCTTGAGGCTGACGACGCACCGTCTACACCCCCTGCGGATCTCCTCAGTGCTCTGTACATAGCCAACACCTGCTCCGAACCCGTGCTCGGGGTACAGATGCTGACATTCTGTACGTTCTGCCACCACGTGCTTACAAACACCGTGCGGGGAAGTGCAGGCAGCCCATCCAAAACGGGAACCATCCCGTTCTTGGCCTACTTTCCAAGTGAACACGCTCTCCTTGCTCAGTTAGGCCAGACAAGAACTGGTTGAAGGCTGAACACCTAACTAAGGTGACATACGCGTCCTATCCTGGGCCACGTTTTCCAATGTCCTTGAAGGACACATGTGGAATGCTGGCAATTTGGCTTGATTCAACGTGGGAGGAGAGGAAATTCAAAAAGAGTCTGTTGAAATTACAGCTGCTCAATATAAGTGACAGAAAGGAAACACCTAAAATGTGTCGAGCACAGAGGCAGAGTGGGGTTCAGAGTGGGGACTCCTTAGTGGGCCTTGATGAGGTCTGTTTTCTATTCTCCTTGAAAACTGCTAATTGTAAATTCCAGGCACGTGTCACCTATGGAACATCTGAGTCTGGCACGGTCATACATAATCAGTCCAAACTCTGCAGGTCCATCTGCGGTAGCGAGGAAATTGCTTACTTTACATGCTAGTTCAAAGGGAGGCTCTCTTTCACAGACTTCCTCAGCAAAGGTAACAAAGCGTAGTGTGACTGGCTGGGATGGGGAGGCGGGCACACCTGGCACCTCCATCTTCAGCAGGAATGCAGCATTAGAAGCAAGCCTACCAGCATCAAATGGATGCCTCCACATAAATAGGCACCAGATGGAATGACCCCATTAACAGCAAGAGTGCACACTGAAGGCTGCAGCTCAGCATAGACTATGCCTCCAAAGGCTGATTCATGCTAAATATTCTTTGGGTAGGGCTCCTTCAGCTGCAGTGAAAAGCATTATCTGGCTCGTACATGAATCTGTGGCCCAGGTACCCCTACAAGACAAATGTGTGTCTAGTCTTAGCATTATAAGAAAGACTCACTCATGGGGGAATAAAAATCATGGTCAGGATTATAAACACACTGGATCATACTAATAGTCATCATTCTAAAAGTATAAAAACTCTGAGGGAATTTGACCATGATTTTGGAAATCACAAATGGCACAGGCATGGTGAGTATGAACCTGTTCCCTAAATTCAGAACACTGGGACCAGGGACTAGGACATACAACTCTCCGGATGTGAGTAATGACAAACACATAAAACTCGTTACACCTAAGATATGAAGCAAAATGAATAAAGCCTTCAGAATATGTGCAAAGTTCCTGGGTCGGTCAATAATGTGTGACTCAGGGAAGGAACAGCATGAATTGGGTGACACAGAGGAAGTCAGAGGAAAACCTTCTCAAAGCGAAATGTTAAATTCTCCACAGTGGTAAGTAAGGATTTTGAAACTCTTTTTATAGTAAATTATCTTATGGTTAAGCTTTCTCCTTTTGGATGCCAGCGTTTCTTTTTATGCTGTATAACAAGTTTTAAACCAACTACTTCTAAAAACTCTCTGAATATTGTTTTGGGACCTAGATATAATTAACGTACAGAAAAGGTTGTACATGGTAGCATTTGAGCAGTCTGTTCTGAAGAGTTCCAAAAACGAACTGTTTCCCAGAGGTGCTGGAAGAACCAGGCTATAAGGCTGGAAACAGCAGAACATCTGGGCGAGGTGGATTGTGACTCGAGTTCTTGGCTCTGCTCAGCTGTGTGACCCTGGACAGGCCACCTCCTGGGTCTCCACGCCACCTTGAGCTCTGGGACATCTGGGAGGAGCTGGGCCAGGGGGAAGCTTTCAGGTCCCTGCCATCCCTGAGATTCTATGGTTTTAATCTGGCATCTTGAGGAAAAAACCACATGCCATTTAATTAGTCTATTAATTTTCTATCACAGTTCTTGGAAAGAGATGTTATTAGCACTTATGTTTCTGTGGGTGTTTCAGAAGTGTTTGTTTCTTCTTTGATCATCGCTCCCTTGGTCCATTCTGGCACTTTCCACCTCAACTCTGTGAGGGCACAAACCACGCCACATCTAACTTTGTAACCCTTGACCCTCCATATAAGTAAGGGCTCTCAATGAATAGTTTCTGAACAAATCAGTTCTATTTTTAAATATAATTAAGCCACCAATCTTTCTTAAGTGATGATAAATTTGATGTCAAAAATAAGGAAAAATCTAGTGGGGCCTTGTTCTGGACTAAATTGTGTCTCTAAAATTGGTATGTTGGGGAGCCTGGATAGCCCAGTCAGTTAGCATCCGACTCTTGATTTGGGCTCAGGTCATAAGACAAAACCCTATGCCCAGCTCTGCACTGAGCAGGGAGCCTGCTTAAGATTCTCTCTCTTTCTTACTCTCTCTCTGCCCCTCCTCCGCTCTTTTTCTCTCTCTCTTAAAAATAAAAAATAATATGTTGAAGTCCTAACCTGCAATTTCTCAGGCTGTATTTGGAGACAAGGTCTTTAGAGAGGTAATGAAGTTACTGGAGGGTCATTAAAGTGGGCCTTAATCCAACAGGACTGATGTCCTTACAGGAAGAGGAGACACACACCGAGGGAAGAAGATGTGCAGACACAGGGAGAAGATGGCCCTCTACACACCCAGGAGACAGGCCTCGGCAACCAACCCTACAGAGATCTTGATGTCAGACTTCCAGCCTCCAGAAGTGTGCAGAAATACATTTCTTTGTTAAAGCCCCCCACGCTGTGGAACTTGCTACGGAAGCCCAATCAAACTCGGGCCAATGCATGTGACAACGTTTTTACCAGAAAAGTGCTGTATCCAAATGACCTGTGTGTGTGTGTGTGTGTGTGCATTCATGAATATGTGTGTACGTGCATACATGTGTGCATGTGTGTGTGTGCGCACGCCTGCGTGTGTCCGTGCACACACGCACTGGCCTATATACTGCCAAGTAGACAATCTGCTAGGTTTTTTCCTTGGCAGGCCGTTCTGGCATGATTCAGTTATGCATTACTCTGTGGAAAGCAGGGCCCACTTCCATCTGGCATCACCCTGGACACTAAAACTGGAATTAAAAGGGAAAAATAAAAAGGGAACCACCTGGTCAGGCACTGGGGCCTGTTCCACTAGAGGGAAATGTGGCTTTCAGTGCTGAGCTGCCAACCTTCCGCCTGACAAAATCCAGCAGCCTTTCCCCAGGCTTTCTCCGAGAGTCTGGATCCCTGGTCCAGGTGGTCTAGAATGTCATCCTCCCTCCCTGTGGCTCCCCTCCCATCCCCTTATTCACTGTGAGAATCCACTGGGCACCACGACCTGCTCCCGGCCCAAGGGCCTCCTGTCTCCACGGGACTCAGCGCCCTGCTTTTGCACAATTGCAATTCAGAGAAAATTCGGAGTCATAGTGGCAACTCCAATAGGATGCACATCTCAAAAAGGACTCAGTGACCTGGCCAGTGTTTGTGCATCAGAATCTTACAAAAATGTAACTACACTGAGCCTCGGCCAGCCAGAAATAGCCAGTCACACCCAGACAAGCCTAGTCCAGGGAGGACACATGGGGATCCAGAATGTCACACACACCCAGGCACCTCAGTGAGAAGGGCTGGTGGGGGAGACTGAGTTGTCTCAGAGTCCATCCACTGCTTAGAGGGCACGCAGTAGCATCAGGCACTCTCAGCCAAGTCCCCGAGAAAGGTCTACGATGATCAAGTCTGGGTAATTACATTTAAAGTAAATGCTTAAACTGTTACTCTCCTTTCAACAGACTCGAAGATTCTGGGCTATTCATAGGAAAAGACTTTGGACTTCTAACACATGCTTCAGGAGAGTGAGCTTTGGGGGCAGACCGGTCTCAAAGCTTGGCGCCCTCCACTCGCTAGCGGCATGGCCTTGGGCAAGGAACCGGCGTTGGCCTCAGTCTCTTCATCTATAAAATGAGGGGTACATGGCCTTGTCGCACGGAATAAAGTGCTTTCTCACCTGGAAAGCTGTCAGGACAGTTCCGTAACTGGCACACAGAAAGCGTTAATGAACGTTGGCTACGATCACAATGAAAAGATTTTCCCCTAACAGCCATCACACAAGCCCCGATACGAAGGGACATACCTTAACTTTGGAGTTCTCGATCAAATGCTGAGCCATGGATTTTATCAAAACATCAAAGAAAAACCATGAATACTGAAAGAAATTAAAAAGGATCCCGGTAAGAAAAACAACAACTCAGAAGGTGAGGCGTTTACTCTTTTAGGCTGACAACGTTACAGACACAAAACAGGCGTGGCCCCCAAATGGGGCTGAACCTCTTGGGAAATAAATTATTATGGGACCAGAGGTGAGTGGCAGGCAGCTGGCCGTCCTGCTTTTGCGCGTCCAACAACACGGAGCCGCCTCCCAGCAAGAAGCTGGGCGCAAGCCAGTGAGGGGCACCCCGGGTCAGATCTGTGACCCTTCCTCTCGGCTGGGCCTGCCTGCTGAGGCCGCCCATGTAATTAACTCCGTGTCCCCCGCTTGTCTGAACATAACGACTTCTTAAAACTTCAGAGCCCGTGAAACTCTGAATATGGTAATATTTTGCAGCTCAGACAGAAGCCCAAGACTACGCAGCAAAGTTGGTCCCGGAGAACTAACCCTATCCCCCTTTTCAGGAGGTAGTGCCGGTCTCTAAAAGCACACAAGGAGGAGAACTGATCCGGCTGTGGCATTTTGGATTTCCTCCCATCGGTTTTCACACGGCAGAGCCACCCTGGCCCCTCGACATACCTTCAGTAGTTTGTTGCTGGTGAGGAAGTCGGCAGAAGGCTTGAGAATCGTGGTCATGGCTTTCGTCAGTTCTTCGTGCACCGTCTTGTAATCGGAAGCAACGTACGGCTCAGCCTTGTATGCAAACTTTGAAGAAAACGGAGAGATACTTTAATGCCCTGGTCTCTGAGGTGGGCTGAAGTCAGGAGAGGCTCAGGGGACGGTGGTCAGGGACCCACGTGCAAGTGCAGGCGGGGAGAGGAAGGTATGGAAACATCAGTACGGGAACCACCTGGCTCAGGGCAGTGCTCTGCCAGCCCACGACTCCACGCCCAAGGACTTGGAGGAATGTGTCACCCAACCCTGGGGGGCTGATTCCACAGCTGTAATTCACAGAGGTGTCTGAGACTAAACAGAATGTGTGCGTAGCTTTTCAGAAGGGTAACCACTGCTCTATTTACAGAACTGTGTTACATAAACGAAGAACTGATATTTACCCTCAGAGCATCTCTTGCCGTCCCGCAAAGTTATCTAATTTGATGGTGGCCAGAGCTAACCTCATCTCGGGAGAAGCAGTTTTACTGCAAATTTTAGTTGGGAAAAAGAAAAATGAAAACAACAGGCTAAGGGGCGCTTGGGTGGCTCAGTTGGTTAAGTGTTTGACTTTGGCTCAGGTCACGATCTCGTGGTTTGTGGGTTCAAGCCCCGCATTGGGCTCTGTGCCGACAGCTTAGAGCCTGGACGCTGCTTTGGGTTCCATGTGTCCCTCTCTCTCTGCCCCTCTCCTGCTCATAATACTCTGTCTCTCTCTCTCTCAAAAACAAATAAATATTGGGGAAAAAAAAAGAAAACAACAGGCTATACCAAAGGCCTACCTAGAGCGACTTAAAATCCTTTAAAATTCCACGTCATCGTTATTTGCAAAACCCATGAAGAGAAATGTAGTTGAAAGAATAAAATTAAGTAAATTAAATGAATGGCTGCCCCTCTTTGGACTTCCTCTCATTCAGGTATAAGCAGTGGCTTTAGGTATAGAAGAGAAAGCACAGGTATTAAGTTGCACCCTAAAATAATTAGATTTTTTAGAAAATGAATCCTTAGAAGGAAAATTGGAGAGCCACAGATTTAAGTGACAGTTTATTTTACATACCTTAACATATGACCTCAAGTGGCTCTCCAATCCTTCCTCATGGCACTGGGCAACCACATGAATAATGACCCTACACGCCACAGGAATGAATAAAGCAATGAATAGTAATGTGAAAATGAACACATTTCATTATTACCCAGTCTCAGTAGAACAAGGATGCTGCTATTGGAACCACAAGAAACACGGAAACGAGGAATCAGATGGGGGCCCTACACATGGGATCAAAAGAAATTTCTTAAATATAATGGTCAACACACACTAGCATCCCAGATGTGCACGACCGCGCTCCAGAGGCGGACAGACTGGAAAGGAAGAAGGTGTCCGCCTCTCCGCCTCCCTCACCGTGTCACGTTGACAGCAACTTCCTCCTGCGTCGCTCTGGTGAGGACACGGAACAGCTGGTTTAGGATGGTGGGCAAGAAGGCGATCATCACGTGGCCTTCCATTGCATGCAGGCTCTGCAGACAAGAAATGGCGCTAGTGTTATCTCCTTAAAAGTAGACCAACCCCCACGAACTTCCCTCCAGTTTCAAATAAGGATGGAAGAAGTCTATCAAAAACAATGGGAGGCAGTGGCGGGCAGGATAAGGGACAAAGATGTTCACAACCTAATGCCCAGAACCTGTGAATATGTTACATGGCAAAAGGGAATTAATTGGGCTGCTAATCAGCTGGCCTTAAGATAGGGGGACTCTCCTGATTATCCAGGTGGGCGTGAAGTCATCACAAGGGACTTTAGAATGGAGGAGGGAGGCAGAAGGGGAGGGTCAGGGGAGACCGGCCTAAGGAAAGAATGGCCAGCGATACAACACAGTGAGCTCTGAGATGGAGGAAGGGGTCACAATCAACGGAATGAAGGGCAGCTTTCAGAAGCTGGGAAAGGGCAAGGAAACAGATTCACCCCCAGAGTTTCCAGAAAAGAACTCCACCTACACAGGTGTGCTGTTGGAAGCTACCAAATTTGTAGTCATTTGTTACAGCCGCAATAGAAAACTAATGCCCAGGCTCTTCTTAAAGTCACACGGCTCTCTATCTCTATCTTCCAGAAAGGACATTTGGCAAAGCAGTGCCTTCAGAAATCCCCATTCTGTTTTCCTTGCTGAAATCAAACAAACTTGTATTCCATTTCTCACATGTCCTGTATTTTGTCCCCACACCTTGGGTGCTCACTGAACAACTTTCCTTTTTTAAAATGTTCCCCCTTGAACCACATTCTGGATAAAACTCCCCTAGAGAAACCCCATTTTGCTATTGCTGTTCCATGATGTTGGGAGCCTCGAAACCCTGCCCAACACCGGGGTTGGTCACACGCATTCTGTTCTGTGCTGTTTTTGCCCACATGGCACACATTCTCCAGGTCACGTGATCTCTTTCAGTGAGCTAGACATTCCTTAATGGCAGCACTGAAGTCCCTGTTTCTCATGTGCTTGTCCCGGTGCTCTGCACCCAGCGAGTACCCAGCAGACAGGGCCTGCGAACGGGAGTGATTTTCTAGGCAGAGAACAATGTATTTTGAGTTGGGCCTAAAAACAGTACGTGTGGGACAAGAATGCAGGCAGAGCAGTTGTCTGATTTCTTTTCTTTTTCATCTTCTTTTTTTTAAATTAAGTTTTTTATTTTAATTTCAGGAGAGTTGACATACAGCACCCTGGAGCTGTCCTACTTCTGAGGCTGCTTCCTGCCACCATCTAAAACCACAGAGAAGCTATCAGCTCGAGAGTATCTAGCTAAGAGCATCCTTATAAGGTTCCTGAGAGGTAAGAAGGACATCGTGGGCAAAAGGAAAACCCAACCTACTCCAATCTCATTAGAAAGGGGTTACTAAGAAAGCCATCTGATACCTTGAGGTATTTTACAAGTTCACTCCCTAAGGCCTGGGCTCCAGATTCAGTTTTCTGGCAGTACTGGAAAAAATTATGTAAATGCTGATCCTGGGAGAAAAAAAAGAAGAGAAAGAAAGAAGGCCTATTAGCATAATGATGTGGAAACAGGAGAACCTGTTTCTTAGAGCATGCATGTTTTATTCAGACTAAGAAACTGATCATATAAAAATGAAAGCATCAAAAGAGAGAAAATTTTTTAAAAGATTTCAAAGATCCTCCAACAAAAGAAGAAGCAGTTAAGAAACATTACTTGTACCACACATTTATGTCAGTACATATGAACACCTTATATGTGCATATAACATATCAAATAGGTTTTTTTTTGCCAAAAGGATCATGCAAATTCATTCCCTGAGCACTCACTGCTAACTAATGCCAATAGAACCCATGTACCTGAGTGTACACGGTGGAAACCAGATGAGTTGAAACTTTCAGCAGTGGCTTGCTTCCATCTACCCATTTAATTTCTGGACCATGATGCTAGAAAGAACATGGAAGGGAAAAAACATCCCAACAGATTAGCGATCTTGGCTTCAAATGCATGTTCACCGAGAGGACTGATGAGGTGTCACAGGCCCAAAGAGAGTCAGTGACTCAACAGCTATGGCTGGCTTGCTGCAGGAATGCAACCAGTACTAATTTCTGCCCACTCTCTTCCCAGGGACCACTCTCTCCTTGCTGGATTTTCTGTTACCTTTTAGTTGCAGCTGAATAGGTTACTGTCTGGTTGAGAGGGAAAGAATCCTATGTCACCAATGACTTAAGCAAACTGGAGTTCAGGATCCTGACAGTAAGGGCAGAAGAAGGTCCAGTAAATGGGACAATAAGACATCCTACGTGGATGAAGGGGCAATCCTCTGTGTGCTTATTTTGATTTCTGAATCCTCCATTTTTCTTACATTCAGACTCGGAATTATAATTGAATGTCATAGGATTTCCCCTGATTTTGGAATATTTTAACCATTTGTCTATCACATGGGCCCAAATTTGGCACTACTTCAATGCTGAGAAATATTAAAAGCCACGCAAAACGAAAATGAAGCAGATCTTATCTGAGTGCGTTATAAAACGGAAATCTATACAATTTAAGATGGCTAAACAAACTGCAAAATCAATTAACCAGCTGGAGAAATCTGAGAAAATTCAGGCTTTAATCGATCAGCAAGGGCATCAGAATGGGCTACCCTGTGGCAAGAGTTGCTACTACATTTACTCTAAGCAGAAAGACAATTTCTAATAGTTTGCGTGACTCTGAGAACATGTCCTTATTTGAGAATGGCTGGTTTGCAGCAGAAGAGACCCAGTACCTCTAACTATCTGTTCCTGCTGAGGCGCTGCTAGTTCAGGACTTACAAAATGCCCAAACTCTAATTCTAGATTGTGCTGTTAACAGCACTGACTTCCAATGGCCTACGTCCACTTGAAAATGAATAACTAAAACCAAAATGTTGGGACCGGCAAAAATACTGGGTGCTTTCCTGTGTTATTCCTGCGTTAGTTGATCCTTCATGTTTCCTGAAGGTACGGGGATCAATCAGCCTTAAAGTCCTATACCCTGCCCATCCCGAGCTCCTGGTAGCCAAGGTAGCCAGAGGGGAGGTTGGCCGCGACAGGAACGTGCTGCTCACTGGTCACTACCCTTCCGTCCTTCAGCAGAGGAAGCCAGGCATATCCAACTGTTGAAACAAAACACACAAAAAACCTCACCTCAGGTTGTTCAAACACGTATGAAAGAAAGTCAGTGCTACTAAATGGTCTGATCTTTCAGGCCCCAAATTTAGTCTCTGCTGAGCACTGTCTATAATGTACTTTGGCCTCTTTGGGATTACAATTCTGAAATGATCTTTCATAAAAACTTACGTAGGCAAGCCAGGCATGCTACCTTCACAAGGTCATGACCTCACAGCTGATGAGTTCGAGCCCCTCCTCAGGCTCTGTGCTGACAGTGCGGTGCCTGCTTGAGATTCTCCCCTTCTCCCTCTCTCTCTGCCCTTCCTCACTTGCACGTGCATGCTCTCTCCTCGCTCTCTCTCCCTAAATTAATAAATAAAACTTAAAAAATAAATAAAATTTAAGGACCTACTATGTAAGTTATAAACAAAAGGCTGAGGAGACCCCAAACCTTGTGTCTCAACGACGTCCTTCTTCTTCGTGCTCCCTTTACTGGAATTATCGCAGCTGACGTGGAAGAGCGTGAACAGCAAGTGGTGCTTCTCGTGGAGCTGGGTGGGCAGCTCTATTTTAATCTGCAAGGAAGACAAAATAAAACAGTCTTGCTAATACTTTAAAACAACAAAAATTCCCAGTAAGAGCAGGCACATGTCACCCCACGCACAAACAAGCATTTAGTGTCCACACTGGTATGAACCTTTGCAGCTGAAGAACTTAAAGCACATAAACTGTGCTGAAGAAGAAACGGATCCGTAATACACCGCTCGGATCTGAATGTGTGTGTCCACACTCTCACCCCCAAATTCGTATGTTGAAATCCTAACCCCCCAAGGTTATGGTATTAGGATGTGTGGCCTTCAGGGAGATTAGGTCATGAGTGTGGAGGCCTCACGAATGGCATCAATGCTCTTCGAAGAGATCCAAGAGTCCCCTTGCTCATTCTGCTACGCGAGGGTACAACTGAGAAGTCTGTGACCTGGAGATGGCCCTCGCCAGGCCAGGCTGGCGCCCTGATCTACGACTTCAGCCTCCGGAACTGTGAGCAACAAATACCCTCTGTTTCCAATCTACCTATTCTGTGGTTCTGCTGTAGCCTGAACAGACCAAGACATTCACCGACCAGAAAGGGCAGATTGGTATTCCACCTCTAGAGAACTAGAAAACACGTGACATCAACCACTACATTAACCTAACACAGTTGAGGCATGATGAAAAACCAGGATAGAACATTTGAAAGCAGGATTCATACAGGGGCTCCTGGGCGGCTTTGTCAGTTAAGCGTCTAACAATGGCTTAGGTCATGATCTTAACAGTTTGTGAGTTCAAGTCCCGCGTTGGGCTCTGTGCTGACAGCTCAGAGCCTGGAGCCTGCTTTGGAGTCTGTGTGTGTCTCTCTCTCTGTCTCTCCCTCCCTCTCCTTCTTTCTCTCTCAAAAATAAACATTAAAAATTTTTTTAGAAAATAGTAGGATTCACACAGTAGTTTTAATGAACTATATTATCATTCTACATAAAGAAACCCAATAATAAGGAAAAAAGATTCTCGGGTCCAACAAACATAACTACACTTAAGCGGGAATCTGAAAGAAAGTATGTCAGAATATTAATTGTGGTTGTAACAGAGGAGAGCTTTTCGACTTTTCCTTTTCTACGATGTGCTTTTTCCAAGTTTTCAGAATAAATGTTACTTTTGTAATTAGAAAAGACGATGTAAAATAAGTACTTCAACATTTAGTTCTCACACTATAATTCCAGTATAGTATGCAGTTTCTCTTGAATTTTGCTTTACTTAGCAAAGAACTTGGAGTTTTCTTTAAAACCGGTTAACTGGGATTTCCCGTGAAAACCTCCTCACTTACCTCATCATAAAATTCGGGGTTTTGGTGATGGTGTAAAACCGCAGCAAAGGCGCTTCTTGTGAACACTGGCCCACCGGGCCTGCCGTAAATGCACTAAAGCAAGAGTCAGCAAAGAAAAGCACCCGTATTTAATTAACAGAGTCAGAAAGTAAACTCAGATGTAAAGAGGCCCTCCTACAGCATAAACGTACAACCACCTCTGATGGATGGATGTCTTCTGCCTCAGAGAGTCCAGACCCCCACGCCCCTTACTCCCAGGCCACCCCCAGCCCACCTCCCAGCACCCCAGTCCACGCTGTAACTGGACAACAGCTTGCCCACAGCTCTCTTTCTCATGCAATCCCTCCGTCCGAATGACTCTCCCTTCTATGTGGACCGCACTCCACCTGTCCATCAAGAGGTGAGGAACTCCGTCCTCTAGGTTCCCTTAGTACTTTTTACACTAATTATTCACTTTTGACAAAAAGTCGTTTCAGGACCTTCTAGGTGCCAGCTTTTTCCCTACGACGATCTTTCTCACTACACCATGAATTTCTTCTTCTTGAGGGCGAAAACTATTATTACATTCTTCTTGACATCTCCGTCTCCTTCTCTTCTTGGAAAGTCATTTTTATGTTGTTACAGGAAAGAATTTGGGCTCTGGAGCCAGACTACCTGGGTTTGAACACTGGTGCCACTAATGTATTGACCTAAGCAATTTCACTTAAGTTCTGCACAGTATGGTCTCATCTAAAAATTACTCTTAGGAGAATTAAAGGAGTTTAATACCTCTAAGGCTCTGAGAGTAGAGTCAGGATTATAATAAGCACCCAATAAACATCACCAATAATCTACAGTTTTATTACCAGACTATAATAAATACTTAATAAACATCAATCTATCCTTATTATTATTTCTATCATCAGTCAGACCTATACAGTTCTTGGCGCCCACACACCCTGGCTCATAGTCACACGTGATATGTTCACTGGGCTGGGCAAGCCTAAGAAACCTGTGCCCCTAAAGAGCGTAACAAAACAGAAACAGCCAACGAGCAACCAGAAGTCATCTACTGCATGTTCTGTAAGGTTCAGCCCATCCGGTTATATATCGTGATGTCACTTATCTTCGTGTTGGTGTCAGTTATAACCTGCTAAATGCCTTTGTGCAGTTCGTCACTCAGGTCCATTTTTAAAATGGAAAAACGCGAACACACATAAGAAACGAACCTTCAGCGGCGGAGCGTCTTCCTCGTCTGAATCTTTGAATTCAATGCAAATAGCAATATTTCTGGCCTGTAGCAATATTTAAAGAAAAAATACAAAGAACATGAGGCAAAAGAGCCGGGAATATGTAAATTTTTATAAGAGAATATGAGAAGCCAAAACCCTTGAGACACTCATCTCAAAACTGAAACCTTGACCTTCGCGCTCACCTTGGCAAAAGACTTTTGACTGTCGTATTTCAAGTACTTGGGATAAACATACAGGTGGTTGTTGTAGATGGTGTAAGGCTGAGTGTGCTTTGGTATGCAGGGCACAAACTCCTCCACTTCGAAAGTGATCGGAGTTTTACTACAGGTTTCAAATTGCTTCATGGGAATGTACGATGAATTGACATAATCTGGAAAATTAACAACAAACAGGTTGAAGTAAAAAAACCAAACACAATTTTGTCAGGTTATTACAAAGAACTAACACTTACTAGGAAAGTCTGACGAAACATTATCAATTGTAATGTCTAGATTGCCCAAAATCACCGGGAGTTTAGCCATCTTCTCAGGTCTATAAACAAAAGAGAAAGATCACACATGCATAAGTTAGGTCAGCTCTAAAACCCAAATTCTGGAGCAGCACTTTCTAGGGAAGTAGAATGTGAGTCACACTGTAAACCTCCTAGTAGCCACATTTTAAACAGTAAAAAGAAACAGAATTAGTTTCAAGAATACATTTTACTTAAACCAATATATCCCAACTATTATTATTTCAATATGTAATCAGCATAAAAAGTTATTCTAATTGTTCAAAGGCAGATGTGTCTTACACTTACAGCTCATTTCAGTTTGGACTTGCTGTATTTCACATGCTCAGTAGTCACCCAGGGCCAGTGGCTACCGTGTCGGACTGCACAAATCTGGTTAAGAGTGTTAGTTTTCGTGAACCACTCCAGCCTTACCCACACATTCTTGGCTCATTTAGAATCATGAAAATACAGAGCTGGATGCAATCTTAGGCTCCAGTATCTAATAAAATGCTGGACCCAAAGAAAGTACTGAATTAAATGTTTGGTGTCTGTATTTGGTGTGACTCAATCCAATCCAAGTATCTCCTCTGTGACATTCCTGACAGGACTGCTCCTTCCTAGTTGCAAGGAAACTCAGCACAGCTATTTTCACACCCAGACTGCACTTACGCAGCTCACCCCTCTGAAACCTGCACTCACCAAGGGGCCTGGTGAATTCAGCCATCTATATAAACAGCAACCACACCTTGCTGAAGGCCTCTGTTTTCAGCCCTTTTGGACCTTCCTCCAATGCCATTTTCCCACTAGAAGAATGCTCCATTAACGTCAAGGTGGCCAGACTGCATAGATCAGGCCCAGTGAGGTCTGACCAGGTGGGAAAGAGAAGCGAGCTGGTTTTGAACAATACACCTTCCATCGATGTAGCCAGATTCCATTATTTTGTGGTAGCCACCCCCCGCCCCCCCGTGACGTACATTACATTTAAACCACCTGAAATCCCAAAATCCTTTTCCATAGGCTTTGCTTTCATGCGACATCTCTCTCCTACATTCATACAATTATAGTTTGGGAACTCAGAACAGGATTAGATTTTTGCCTTGCGGAAATGGCACTTTTTTTTTTTTTTTTACATCTGAGCCATTCGAGTTGATCAAAACCTGTCCAAATCCAGATTCTAACATCTAATATATGAGACAGTCCTAAGAGCCTGATGTCATGAGGACATTTTGCCAGCATGTTATGTTCTAAAAAAAGTCACTGATGATGACACTGCAGAGAATATGGCCAAGAACAGGCTCTTCCCCAAACCCCTAGAGGCCCATCGCCTCTGATGCCACAGCCCCTTCGCCACCGTTCCTGGAACGCCTGTCTGCTCGTGCACACCACGCTTCCCTGACTTGTTCGTAGGACTTCCGGGGTATACACTCGTTCAACATTTTGCATTCCTCTGTGGTATCAGTTTAGCAACCCAACTGGAAAGAGGAAAACAGCAATGGGCTTAAGAGGACAAACTCGACATGACATGACTTAGTCCCAGAAAACAATGCTGCCTCCTGGTTCTTCATAAGCCACCTGTTGAGTAATGCCTTTGAAAACACTGCCAAAAAGGCCCATCAAAGCTCCTTGGCCTACAGATTCTGCATTTGGTTTTATTCCTGTTCTTGAAAAGTTCCTAGCTCCTGATTGGAAAACCCCTCAGAATCTACTGTTACCTGTAGATAAGCAGCCTCACATGTAACCCGTCAGTCTAGCCCAGGGTACTGTTCGTTTTGCACCAGGATTTCCTAACAGTCCCAAATCCCAGCCTCCTTATGACGACAGCCCAGGCTGAGCACATTCTGAGCTCTGCCCGCGGCCAGCTCCAACGTGCAGAATCGCCTTCTCCTAGGGTTTCTCTTCTTTCCACTTGTCTTTTGTTTATATCAGAGTTTAAATGAGCAATTCCTTGAAATCCTGAGAGAGGTAACTATCAGGAAGACAGGTCAACAATTTCTCACACATTCTGCCTTCAGGTAAAAAAACATTCTGGCTGGGGCTCTCGGGTGGCTCAGTCGGCTAAGAGTCCGACTCTTGATTTCAGCTCAGGTCATGATCTCGCGGGCCGTGAGTTTGAGCCCCAGGCATTGTCAGTGTGGCCGGTTTGGGATTCCTTCTCTCTCTGCCCCTCCCATGCTCTTTCTCTTTCTCTCTCAAAATAAATAAAAATTTTTTCTGGCCAAAAGATATCTAGGTACAGCCCAGCATCACCCGTCTATCTTGTCCCTGTGCCCACTGTGTGATTTATTCAAAAACACAATATTCTTTTCTTTTAATTTCTTTTTAATGTTTATTTATTTTTGAGAGAGAGAGAGAGAACGAGCGAGCGAGCAGGGGAAGGGCAGAGAGAGAGGGAGACACAGAATCCAAAGCAGGCTCCAGGATCTGAGCTGTCAGCATAGAGCCCGACACGGGGCTCGAACCCACGAGCCTTTGAGCCGTGAGATCATGATCTGAGCTGAAGCCAGCCGCCTCAGGGACTGAGCCACCCAGGTGCCCCACGATATTCTTTTCTACTAGCGGGAAGATGTGCCCTTGACAATCATCTCCGGGCTGCTGTTGCTGGCCTCCTATATGCGTGCTCCCACGATGACATACTGTCCGAGTCGCTCTCAACTCTCCATGGAGCTCTTCAGGGACATCGACCCTGAGACCACGGGTTTCTGTGCAGCTGTCAATTTCCCCGACATCCGGGGCCTTGCTCCACCTCTTCACTCAAACACCTCGACACTGCCCCTTGCCACAAAACCCTGCATCCCACAGACCTGAGAGGCACCGAGGAGTTGTTTCTGCTTCCTCGAATCAGAAATATTGTTTATCGCAAAGACTATTTCCAAACGTAAGTGTTCAGGAGCACCATATTTCTCCCCTACGCCGTTATTTCCACCGTAAGTGAATGTGTCCCTTCACCACTTTTTCTACTACTCTGCTATCATCCTCATATAAGCTTTGGATAACTGGATTTCTAAGCAACAAGTTTTAATTAAACGATCTTCACTGGAACTCTTTGCACAATGTGTTAGAGTCTTCTGTGTCTAACTATACTTGTTTCTTTCCCCTGATGAAAGCTTTTAGTTCTGGCTGCTATGCTGCTATATCTATAGAGGCATTATGTCCATGTATTTCCAAGAAAGCACAGAGCTGAGCTTAGTTCCAAAGCACACAGCACATGGGCTTTGTGGAAGCTGTTTCTACCAACTTAGTTTTTTAAATATAGTCTTAAACTTACTTTAGAACTTTAGGGGTTTTATGGAACCTGGCTTATTAAATCACAAAACCTTACAAACAATAAAAATTCTACTGCCCTTTTTTATATGCATTTCCAAAGTGAGATGGTGTGTGTGTGTGTGTGTGTGTGTGTGTGTGTGTGTACTACACAAAGTGAATTCTCTTATAACTGGGATTAGTTTTTTTTTTTGAATGCTGAAAAATATACATATTCCAAGCATAACTTACAATACCCTGAGCATGAAAGCCCATCCTAAAACTGCATTAAATAAATGTATACAGTAGACACATGTAGGGTATCTAGAACTTGGGAACTGATTTTGTCTACATATCAGTGTAGGAATGAAGCTCAAACTCTCACTCTTGGGAAAAGGAAAGGTTTTCTCTTCCCACTGCCGGTACAACCCCGCTGCCCCAACAACTCCCAGGGGCCAAGGGAGACTCACAGCCCCGCAACCACCCCGCGCCCACAGGTGCGCTGTCCTCACCTCTGTGTTTCTGTAGCCCGGTCCTCCCTTTTCCATCTTCTGCACTGAACCACTGAAGGGATTAACAGGCAATACAGGCATGTGTGGGTCTGCTGGTGGTGAGTCTAATCTTCTAAATGTATTTTGTAAAAAGAAATAGCCCCTAAAAGCGTTGGAGTCACTTAACAAAATGTGTGTGTGATTGAAAGAAATCTGAGATGTTTTTGTTTAAACAAAAGCCCTGGATTTATGTCTATGAGAAATTTCAGTAACCATTTACCAAGTGCTTACGGTGATACAACATGCACTAGACTAGGCACCACTGACAGAATACTAATGCGACAGGACTCCTATGCTCAGCCAGACAGATGGTGACAACACATGCACACAGGGAGTGCAAGCCTCTACGGGGAGGCGAGTGTCTAGTGTACAGAGAAGCAAGGGAATGAGACGAGTCTTCTCAGTGACAGGTGTCACCCTGACATGCGTTTTCCTTTATTTCCACCACAGCTACAGGACGCAGGGCTATTAGGGCTCCCCCTAAAAAGAAGAGGGCCCTCAAGCAGAGAAGCCACACATCTGCCCCAGCTTCCCAAGATGGATGTGAGTTACAGACTAGACTCTGAAAGAGGACAGGGATCCCTTGACAAAAGCAGAAGAGGACTGATGTAGGCAGAGGGCACAGCAGGGTAGAGTGAAAGTACACATTGGCTGCAGGGAAAGGCAAGTAGCCCCACCAGGCTGCAGTGCGATGTAACCGGAAGGAAACGGAGGTAAGGATGTCAACTTGGGCACAAAGAACAAAAAGGTACAAATAAACATATAAATGTAAGGCTCGTGCACAAACCCTAATAATATTATTGCCTAAACCACCCAATGTGGAGGCACCGGAGAGGCTCAGTCAGTTAGGTGTCTGGACATTGGCTCAGGTCATGATCTCACAGCTTGTGAGTTCAAACTCCATGCCAGTGCTGAGCCTGCTTTGGATCCTCTGCTCTGCCCCTCCCCTGCTCATGCTTTCTCTCTCACTCTCTCTCTCTCTTTCTGTAATACGATGCTTACTGTAACAAGTGTTACCAAAGAAATCACAAACACTACCCAATGTGGTAGCATTAAAAAAGATGTACATTTAGGGAGCTCTTTCCGCCCACGGTCCTGTCCCCATGCTTTAACAAAAACACCTTTTGTACCAAGCCAAAAGAAAAAAAAAAGTTTACATTTAAAAGAAAATATTCTTGGGGTACTTGGGTGTCTCAGTCGGTTCAACATTGGACTTTAGCTCAGCTCATGATCTTGTAGCTTGTGGGTTCCAGCCCCACAGTGGGCTTTGTGCTGACAGCACAGAGCCGGCTTTGGATCCTCTGTCCCTCTCTCTATGCCCTTCCCCAGCTCACATTGTCTCTCTCAAAAATAAATAAACATTAAAAAATTAAAAAAGAAAGAAAATATTCTTGAAAAGATGCTGAACATCACTCATCATCAAGGAAACACAAATCAAAACCATGATGAGACACCACGTCACGCCTGTCAGGATGGCTAAAATCCGCAACACAAGGAGCAGCAGGTGTTGGCGGGGACGTGGAGAAAGGGGAGCCCTCTTGCACTGCGGATGGGAGTGCAAACTGGTGCAGCCACTGTGGAGAACACTAGAGAAGTTCCTCAACAAGTTAAAAATATGATCTAATATGATCTAACAATCACACTACTAGATAACTTACCCAAAAGATACAAAAACATATATTTGAAGGGGTCCATGGGCCCCAATGTTTACAGCGGCATTACCAATAACAGCCAAACAATGGAAAAAGCCCAGTATCCATTAACTGATGCATGGATAAAGAACATGTGGTATAATACATACACATACACACAGTGGAATATTACTCACCCATCTAAAAGAATGAAATCCTGCCATTGGCAGCAACATAGATAAAGCTAGAGTGTATCGTGCTAAGTGAAATAAGTCAGTCACAGAAAGATAAATGCCATATGATGTATATGGCAGATGAACATATGGGAAGGAGGAAAAAAGAAAAAAGAGAGAGGGAAACAAACCATAAGAGACGTTTAAGTATAGAGAAGAAACTGAGGGTTGCTGGAGCAGAGGCAGGCAGGGACGGGCTAGACCGCTGATGGGCATTCAGGAGGGCACTTGGTGGGATGAGCCCCGGGTGTTGTATGTAAGTGATGAATCGCTGAATTCTACTCCCAAGACCAATATTGCACCGTATGTGAACTAACTAGAATTTAAATAAAAATTTGAAAAGAAAGGAAAGAAAACGTTCTGTTTTTATACTTTGCCTTCATGCTTTCAGATTTCCTGCAGAAGTCAGAAAAGACACCACCGTGAGCAATCAAATAAGGATAAAACACCAAGTGCTTCTTCTTAGGTGGATGTTTCTGGAAGCATGCATATCAGCAATTCCATCTATCTGACAGAACTGCTTTCCTACTAAGTCTTAAAAAACACCCCTGGTACTTATTGCAAAGGAGAGGGAGGAGTGAGATGTGACAGCTGTTTCCTAAGACTGGGGGCAGCTCGAGAAAATTTTTCCCATCAATTATTAAATGACATTTTGAGACAATCATGGGAGCAGAAACAATGGCTTTGCACCCAGGCTGGTGCCCAGGCCAGCGACATGAGATTATTCCCCGTAATTAATAAATTAATTAATTAAAATAAAGAGGAGAGAAAAAGAACACTGTTAAGGTTAAAAAGAAAAAACAGGACACCTCTACCTCCCTGACTCCACTGTGAAAAGCAGAGGGAGCAGACATGGGCATTTCTCTGGATTTTGCTGAGAAGGAAGGATAAAGGCCCCCCCACTACCACTGCATTTCTGAGGCTGACAGCGTCACATCCCGACTGGGTTTCTCCAGCTGGCCCCCCGGAGCATGCCCCTCCTGCAAGACCCTTCCCGCTGGGCGCAGCCATGGAGGCCTGGCGTGCCAGGGAGGCCACCACAGCCAGGGCGGGCCCAGCTAGCCTGCCCGGCACAGGACCTCTGAGACAGGACTCCCAACTGCCCAATACATCAAAAACCTCATTGTTTGTTTGTGTGTCAGAACATGAAAGTAAATGTTGGTCCAAAAAAAGGCCACGTAAAATTGTGCAAAGCTATAAAGTAGAAGTTAAAAGTCATCCATACACCCAGCCCTCAGAGACAACCATGACCGTCATTTGGGTACACACCCTACATGACTATTTGGGGCCTATCTTTCCATCTGGCTAGCTGCTTGCCTATCCATTTCTTCATTTACACACAAAAAGAAACAGATAGAATGTTTTCTTCTCAAAAATGAGGTCATACAGATACACTTTTTCCTCCTTAACAATATAGAGTGTATACCATCCTAAGTGATTACATTTGGACCCACGTCATGAATGTTAAGAACTGCAGGGTAGGCTATAGCAGGACAATTGTAACCTGTTTAACTAAAGGCAACTGGAGTTTTAAAAAAAAAGAACAAATAAAGTAAAATGACCTTTTATTCTATAAGCAAGGTTGAAAAAGAACAGTAATTACTGTACGAAAACATGTTAAAGGTCACACAGTATTACTATCAGTAAATAAAGGTATTTTTAGCGATGTCAATTATGGCTCTATTAAGAATTCTGAAAAATCAGAAGAGAGAAAAGTAAAAAAAAAAAAAAAAAGTGGAAATGAACAGAAAGCTAAACAGCAAGTCGCGAGTTTTAAGCCAAGTGACGCTGTTACTCTGATATGTGTGGGTTTTTGTTTTTTTTTTTTTTTTCAAAATAAAACAATGACCAGAAGTTTCCTATGGTATAGAATAGTTAACGGCTGGCTCTTCACCATTCTTTCCTTTTCTTTCTTTACTAATTTCTTTTTTTTAATGTTTATTTTGAGAGAAAGAGAAAGAAAGAGAGGAGAAGGGGCAGAGAGAAGAAAGAGAGAATCCCAAGCAGGCTCTGTGCTGCCAGCGCAGAGCCCGAAGTGGGGCTTGATTTCACAAACTGTGAGATTGTGACTGAGTCACCGAGGCACCCCCATGCTTTTCATTTCATTCCCTTTTAAAAGCCTCAGTTCTCTCTCGTTCCCAGAACTTTCCCAGAAAAGCTCTAAAACCCATGTCCCAAGCAAAGGAAATCAGTTGTGTGAGTTCAGAAGAGGACTGTCATAAGGGACCAGAAAGGCAGTGACAGGAGCAGGGTCTCAGTCATACTGACCCTGCTGGCGCGTCTCCTCTCTTTGCCACATTGCAGTGGGCTGGATGGGGTTCCCAAACACATACGTTAAAGTCCTAACTCCTGGTACCTGCGATGTGTCTTTACATGGAAAGAGAGTCCTTGTAGATGTAATCAAGAGAAGACGAGGTCACTGGGGCTGGCCCTAATCCAGCCCATTCTTTTATAACAAGGACATTCTGACAGAAACACACAGGAAGGTGGCCACGTGAAGCCAGAGCAGAAACCAGAGTGACGCCACCACAAGCCAAGGCATGCCTGGAGCCATGGGAGGCTGGGAGAAGCAAGGAAGGACCCTCTCCTCGAGACTCTGGAGCAAAGTGGCCCCGCCAGTGTCTTTGGTTTGGACTTCTTTCTGGCTCCAAAACTGTGAGAGAATACATTTCCATTGTTTTAAGCCCCCTCATTTGCGGTACTTTGTTACGGCCGCCCTAGGAGACGAATACACTTGTTAACAGAGGTAAAGCATTTCGAACAGGGCCGGTAAACAGTGAGTACAATATAAATTATTGTTCTTCCCTGCCGTCTTCCAGTTCGCGGTGCCTGAATCTCTCCCCTGTGCAGGTGAGAAACTGGGGGGCTGCTTACCCGAGACTACCCTCCACTTCTCTCTCCTCCCACCCGTCCCCCAATCAGGAACCCCAGACGGAGCAGCGGCGGTTCCCCGAAGTGACCGAATCAGTCCCTTCCTCCCATATCCACTCGCACGGGCTTTGCTGAGTCCCTTCCCATCCCTTGCCAAAGGTTCTTCAACTGCCTCCCTCCTCCCTAGACTCGTCTCTACCCTCACTCTGCCCTTCACGGCCCGCTGCCTCCCTCCCCACCAAACGCCTTTTGTTCCTCAGGTGAGCAGATAAGCAACACTCCTGAGACTCACTTCCGAAAGTCCGCGAGCAGCTTGAGCATGTCGTCATTGGAGAGCTTGTTGCTATCTTGCCTGTAGAGGGCAGAGAATCTGGCATTTTTGTCAAGGTTTCCAGATGCATCCTTAAACAACGTCCTGAAACAGCCAAACAACAGCTCTAAACGAGGCTTCCAAAAGACCAAAATAAATCCACAGCTTAACTCTGGTTTCTGTGTGAGGGCTCATTATTATTCCCCTGGCTGTAGCTAACAGAAATTTCATTATGTGCAGACATGGAAGACATTGACGCGGACGAACACAACTAACTCAATGTACGCAGAAAACGTTTCCAGCAAATGACTCGGGCTTAGGCAACAACATCCACAGTCAGATGTTTAGGAAGCAGAGCTCACAAACAAGGGGGGTGTGCAGGCCCCCGCCCTGGGCTGCCGTCCAGGCTGAGCTCGGGACCCATGGCCAGAAAGCAGCTCTGCGGGCAGAGCCCCCCTCCGCCCTGCCGGCCCCTCGCACAGCCCTCCCAGCCAGCATCTTCCTTGTCTGTGACTCTGGCGAATGATTATTCAAATAGGGGGCTTACTTATGTTTTAACTTTGTCTCTGGGCAATAAAGAGAAAAGATGAGTCAATCTATCTATCTAGATCCACGTATCTGTATCTACATCAAAGGCATAAAAGATATGGTTGTTACCTTGCGGTCCACGCAAACGGCATTCTGTACTGTCCTAGTCTTTGGCAAGCCTGCTTGGCATTCTTCAGCACCTTCTGAGCAACCTTGAAGATACGAGAATCAAGATATGAGGTGCTGCACCCACTGACAGAATTATGATCTGAAGAGCCATCATCACATGTTTGGTAAACAAGCTCTTACCATAGTATCAGATGCACGGAAAAGCACAGGTCACTGTAAGGAAACACGGCTGGACTTACACTAGGTGCAGAGTTTTCTGTTTAATTAATGCAATCTTTGCGGCAGTGATTTTCAAAGAATACTGAATGAGGACCATTTCCAAAATGTCTTTTCTTTTCTAAAATGTTGCTTTCATAGGCCACAAGCATGACATTTCATAAGCTTTCATAGTTCTTTATGACTAAGGGTTACTTACAAGTCCACTGGGTTATTAACAATTGTTAATTCTTGGAATTCATGCCAAAATATATCGCAATATTTAACATTTAAATGAGAGCACTAATGAAAATACTGAGCCTGCATAGCTCCTAATGTGTACCGGCTTATGCAGATTCCCACAATTTGGGGGACAGGTATTCATTCTAGAAGACATTCTATGTGCTGACTTCAGTTAGGCTAGGGTTTTCAATCGCTACAGTCTTATTTCTAAGTATAAATTACTGCTATTTTCACTTCTTGATGATGACTCTTCATTCACTGTATCAACCCCACCGTGCACAGGGAAGCGGATTTGCTTTGGCCTCAGGTGTGTGCAGGGCATGTCTATCCATCAACTATACCCCTACTGCTAAAGCAGAGGGGAGTCCCACATGTGCTCATACCGGGACACGGCACTGCTACCAACGCAAAACGTGATTCCGTCAGAATGGTATGTTCAAGGGCCTTTCACGGTACGTAAGCGCATCAAAGTCAGACCAGTTCTGGGATCTGTGATCCAGCGCCTGTGAACCAGTGTGTGTCAGAGCGGCTGCATCAGCAGCACCGCGAGCTTCTTGGGAATGCAGTCTCGGGCCCCCGCCCAGACCCCCTGGGTCAGAACCTGCCTTCTGACCACACCTTCGGGGATCTGTGCACACCAGGTTTGAGCAGACTCAGAACACAGAGCTGTCTCTAGGTCAAACTGAAGCCAGTTGTGGGAGTCTAGGCCCTCGGCCCTCTCTGGGCTCCATTCTCCCCACCTGGGAAGTGAAGGGCGTGAGCCGCGGTACTTTTCACCATCCCTTCCAGTTACCAAACATGATGACTCCACCACAGTCGTGCTGTGGGAGTTGCTGCCTCACAAATGAACTGGAAACACGTCTTAACTGAAACATGTCAGGGGCTCCTCTAGCTCCTCCATTTCTTGTTCCGGAAGGCAGCTCGGGGGGCACACAGTCACAGGGGAAAACGGCCTACCTTCTATTTTCAGACAGAAACTACAATATTTAGGTTTCTAACAACAATGGCTATACTGTGGAGTCAAATGCAATATGTGCATAAAAGTTAAAACTAAAACTCAGATTTCAGATAAGTTTCAGTGTTTCCTGCGGCAAACAGGGTCTGAGCCCACAGACTTACTGAGGATCCAAATAGAACATAAAGTATGTAAAAGACTGAAAAACTTATTTTTGCCTTTGGGACACCCTCCCCCCCCCCCCCCCCCCCCCCCCCCCGCCTTTTCTTTCTTCTTCCTTTTCAATCTATTCATGGTCGACACCTACAGAGACTTTTCATAAGAATTTCCTCCTCCAAGACAAAATTTACTCTACATGATGTTCTAGACCATCTTGGAAAACAGGAGAGAAACGATTTTGACATGTATGAGAAAACCCTCCTTCAGTAATCCCTCTGCCAAAAGCCCTGTTCTGATGGAGCATGGCCGACAGCAGAGAGATATAAAACCTACTCTGATATAAAAAGGTTAATCTCTGCCTTAATTTGATACTTTGAAGGAGTGAGGGCGCGGAACAATGCACACAGGGCCGAGCCCGGCAGCGCAGACGTAAGGAGGGAAAAGCCGCCTTCCACGGGCGCTCGGTGGGCACCGCGGGGCGTGGAGGAGAGCAGCAGGTCTAGCCTGGAGTGAAATGGGACCCTGCGCCGGCATGAGCTGCCAGATTTCCAGCCGTGCGTGTGGCAGGCAGAAGAGCAGAGCTGGTGCACTCAGGCCCGGAAATGTGTCACATACGCAGTCAGGGGAGCCCATCTCATCCTGGGCCTTCATTGATTATTAATCAAAACACTGAAGAGCTGAAAGAGCTTCTCATCCAAGGCTTTACAAACTTGGTTTAAAAAAATAAAATAGCTTCTTCTCCAGAGACCGAACTTGACTCAACTGTTATCAGCCAGAAAGGCAAACTCCCGGTGGAGGCAACGCGCCTGGGGAAACGGCTGGGGCTGTGATAGATGATAACGATGTCCTACACATGGCAATGATTTGCAGCGTCCCCAGCAATGTCTTGTATATTAAAAAAAATTGTTTTTAATGCTTTAGTTTTGAGACAGAGCATGAGTGGGGGAGGGGCAGAAAAAGAGGGAGACACAGAATCTGAGGCAGGCTCCAGGCTCTGAGCTGTCAATATAGAGCCTGACGTGGGGCTCGAACCTGTGAACCATGAGATCATGACCTGAGTTGGAGTCAGGCGCTCAATTGACTGAGCCACGCAGGAGCCCAGCAGCGTCCTGTATGTTCTCTGTGTGATCTCCGTGCTGTTCCTGCGAGGAGGTGGGGCAGGCAGCAATATCACCCTTCAACAAGAGATGGAACACGGGAGCCCAGAGACAGGACATGACTTCTCCAAAGTACCTAGGCTGGTGAGGCACTCAGCACCCAGGTCTCTGACTTCTACAACCTGTTCTCTAACAACCCCCCTGCATCTGGTGGACACACCTGGGGTGTGTGGCCGGCCACAGACAGCACAAGGGGAAGCTCTGATTCAGCTCAGGAAATGTCCCTTAGAGCCTTAGCAGGTGTCCCCTCCTGCCGCTGACGAGTCCTTGTCAGTGTTTCAGGGCCATCTCCCGGATGAGCACTTATGAAAACCACTGTAAAGCCAGCAGAGACAGTACTCACTGTGCCAGGTAGCTCAACGTGCTGAAGAGTGACGGTCAGGTGCCTGTGGTCACTCTAGCTGTGGGGCACCGAGCAGGTAACTAAACCTTAGTAAACCTCCGTTTTCTGATGCCAGAAAGGAGCTCCGGGACTAGGACCTCTAATATTCACGTCTGTATGTCCACACCAAGGCGCTCCCCAAGTAGTGAGCACCACGCCACAGTAAGGGAAATACACCAGACAGCTTGTATGTTTCCTTTCCCTCTTCTATCCAAGGTCACCTCTGCCACCACGACCTGCCCCATGTGACCAAACAGGGGACCTGAGGCACTGACCTCACTGTCATCTGAGCCAGGCCATCCCCTAGTCTCCAACCTCACATGTAAGTGTAAATGGACCCAAAGATAATTCCAGAACCAGAGAGACACATCATGTGGAATGCACTCTATCTGAATAGACAATATGTCCTCTATAATGACAGAAAGCTTACTGTTGAACTGATAATTCCAGTTTTGCCAATTATTTTAGGATGTTAGGATTGTCTAGACAAATGAAGGATTTTATTTACACATAGGACTACTTTTCAATGAAAATTGGACACATGAGGTTGAGTAAATCTCTGTAAAGAGTACATATCTTTTAAACTATAAAAATAGAAACACATCTGGCTAAGTAAATAAGGCTTACCTCTGATTTCTTTAAGCGTGTCTATTTTCACAGAGGGAGGCCCTTTTACTGAAATGCTGGTTTATCATCACAAAGCATGAAAGTCGCTCATACCTTAGAAGAGTCTGAACTTTTCATGTATGGCTCGGCGCCGTGTGTGATGCTCCCCTGAAGCACTTTTTCAATTCTGGCCACCAGAAATATGTCAGGATGAGGGCACGTGACGGAAAATATTCCCTAGGGAACAAACGATTTTCTGGAGTCAGTAAACTGCATGCCCACGTTAAACAAATCCTCTAACATGAAGCGTTCTGAAGCAACAAAGATGCTACAACAGGCTGTTCAGAGGCACTCAGGGCTTTATCGCTAGGTCATCATCTGATCAAAAAGCCAATTTGGTTGGGGGGGCAGGCAACTATCAGAAAGTTTAGGAAAAAACTTAGAAATCAAATACTACTACTACTTCTCGCAGCTCGCCCTTGCCGCCTGACTATATCCGCTGCCCAAGTAACCCCCGGTCTCAGTCCCCCTGGCTGCGCACTACGAAGCAGCATCATGCACCCACAGAGCAGGTGCAAGCTCAGTCTGGCAGGAAGGCTGCGGGGCTCGGTCCCCCACCTGCTTCGGATACTGCATGGCGGCCTCGTGAAGGATGTCCTGGAGGGCAGGTGAGCTCTTCCTGCCACCGTTCATCAGAGCTGGGGACGTGGTGGCCAGCATCTGCCTCACGGAGAAATGGTTCAGGTCCACGTGGAAATCGGCAGAAATCTTCCGGTTGTATTTTATGTCAAACAGGGATAGAGTGACAAAGAAAGGCTCGACCTGAACAACAACAATGAAAAAAACAATCCAGACCGTGACTACGGCTCAAACTGTCTGGAAGAGAGAATGCTGCTATCAAGGAAGAAACTACGAAACCTACTTATGACTGTTGCTATAAACTACTGCTCAAGAGAAAGGAGGCTCCATCCCTACCCTTCGTCACAAACATCCTGTCCCGGAGGCTGAACAGCCCTCCGAATCCTGATCTAAACACTGCTCTTCTCTGATCAGGGACTAGGATTTTCTGTCCAGACTGCACTGCAACTGTTCCATCCGCCATTTTACTTTTTTAAATTCTTTTTTTAAGAGGAAAATTACATTTGTAGTGGGTCCTTCTTCGTTTTCTGCAACACAGCATTGCAAGTTGAAAGACAAATCATTGCACTTGACAAGAATTCTTTTTCCAAACTTCTCTTCAAATGGCTTCACTTCCGGTTCAGCTGATGTGAAGTCAAGCTTCTTTAAAAAAAAATGTAAATACATAAATATATTATCTTCACATTTTAAAAAATCACATAATAAATGTATCCTGAGGAAACTCTGTAAAATACGGAAAAGCTATACTCATTTAACTCCTAGTAGTGCTATTATTTATAAGTTTATAAAGTTTGTAAGAGTGGTCAAATAAATGATGGTATATCTACTCCAGATTATTATACAGAGCTTAAAAATTATGGTCAGGAATAACTCAAGTGTCCATCAACAAATAAACGAACAAACAAAATCTGGTATATACATACAGTGGAATATTAATCAGCCATAAAAAGGAAGGAAATTTTGACACATGCTTGTTGTAACAAGAATGGACCTTGAAAACATTGTGCTAAGTGAATAAGCCAGACACGAACGGACACACATGGTCTGGTTTCACACGAGTGTGGTTCCCAGAGCAGGCAGATTGATAAAGACAGGAAGGACAATGGAGTCAGTAGGGCACGAGGCGAGGGAGGAATGGGGAGTTAGTGCTGAACGGACAGGGTTTCTGCGTGGGCTGATGAAAAAGTTCTGGAATGGATGGTGATGGTTGTACAACATCGTGAACGTACTTAATGTCACTGAATTGCACACTTAAAAATGGTTAAAATGGTAAATTTATGATATGTATATTTGACAGACAAAAAGCTGTCAAAAAAGCAAAAACACATATATGGTGATGAAATCTGTGAAGCAACACAAGGCATTTATTGTTAAGGTAAATGGGATAAAGAAACTCTATAAAAAAGATCACAAATGAAAAGGCGGAAAATATGGGGAGAAAATACAGCAGAGCCATCATCCCCTCCGGGCTGCCCTGGGCCCCGCCCCCACCCCGCCACGCCGAGTGTGGCCTTATGGGGGCACAGACGTGGATCGCATGCACCTCAGGCGAGTCAGGAAATACCACTGCCAACTGGGCATCTGCAGTGATGCTTATTATTGTCTGGTGGTCGTTTTATGGGGTAAATCATATGCTCTCTGTGCACTGAGAGCATCTTTGGATAAATGCCTCAGTTTTCTACAGTCTCTTGAATATAGAACATTCAGATTGGTAGTGGTAATGGGGATGAGATTATGGTTGTTTTTTATGTTTTCTCTTCCCCTGAATTTTCTGTATCGCTGTTCTGCTGCTTATCAGTCCAAAATAAACAGACAAGCAAATACAGAATGAAAACAAACCTATCATCTGTCAGACGTCTGCTTCCCTGACTTAGTTTAAAAACGTAAACGTTAAAATAGTTCGTACCTGGGCATCTGGGTCCAAATAAAAAAGTTTAACTCTGCTTTCACTTTTCAGTTTGATTTCTGCTTCTCTGGTACTCTGATAACAAGATAAACAAAAAATAAAAGTTACAGTGAAAAAAAAAACCAACTCTTCTTACACTGGTGTCCGAACACGTTTGTCCCATCCTGACGATCCAGGCTGTCAGATGACTCTCCCGGCATCCTGGAGAGTCAGCTGCATGTTGACCAAGGTGAGACCATCCGAGGAGGTAGCGCTAGGAGGTGCAAGCCCAGAGGAAGAAGGAGTAGGTCTGGAATGGGGGCTGGAGAAACTATGGCAGGTCTTGAAGGACGGGTGTTTGTGGCAGGCGGGCGGCGGCACTGCTGGTCTAGTCAATATTTACTGAGCTGAAGTGTGGGACACCAACGTGAATGAGCAAAGCCTCTACACCCAAGAAATACTAGCGAAGACAGAATGTAAACAGGCCACAAGAATGGCAAAGCGTAAGTCACAGAGAACACCACCCTGGAGCAGGGGGGCAGGGGAAGGAGCTCCCGGAAGACCCACCCTGAAACACAAGAACATCTGGCGGAAAAGGAGAGAAGGGGTTTCTGGGAGGAGGTACTGCAGGTACCCAGGGACAGTCACACTTGAGCAATGACCAAGTCACTCGTTATGCCTGAACGTGTGGGCATGATGGAAAAAGTAAAGAGAAATGAATCTGGGATTTCTATGTTAGGGACTGTGGATTTCTTTCAGCAACAAACAAAAAAACCCCCAACAAACAAACAACAACAACAAAATAACTGCACTATTTTAAGCAAGGGAATGAAATAACCAGTTCTGCAACTGAGAACCCCCAGGTGGGGCTGAGGAGGTGGGTTAGAAGGGAAAGACCAAGAGGCCCACATGGGCTCCTTACACCTGTCTCCCCTCCCACAGCGGAGCCCATCACAGAGCGCACAGTCCTCATGTAGGTAGCCTGCCGGCCAGTGAACCCATTAACTGAGATAGGAAAGTCGGGAGGAAGAGCAGGTTTGTGGAGAGGGTGATAAAGTGGAGTGTGGAGATGCCTGTGGACAGAGAGATGAACTTGAGCGTGAGGTAGGGAGGAAGGCTGAAATTACAGACTTGGAGAACATCAGTCTAGAGGTGGGGACAGAGGAGCCTTGAGAGTGGTTGAAATTCCCTGGGGGGAAATGTGAAGGGGTCTGTAGACAGAAACCCCGGGGCCCCAACACTGAAGGGATGGCAGGAAGACAAGCCATGGAGGGAGACAGACAAAGAGTGGCAGAGAAAGGGCCGAGAGAAGAGGAATGTGGGAATAGAAAGAAGCTTCTGAGACATTCACAAGGTGGAAGCCATCGCCAACCACGTTATTGCTCATGCTTGGCGCCTCTAAATCTGTATCCTGTTCATATTACTCTCAATCTCCGTGGTTAAGTCTACAGAGTCAGAATGGACTGTCCTCTCTCATCTGTTCTTTCCCCACAGACCGACTCTCATCTGAGCACGTGACGGGGCAGTGACAGCCACAGTGGAGAGGGTGTCTTGCCTCTCTGCTGGTGGCTGAACGTGGTCTGTTACATTTCTAGATCACAGCTAGTGAGACTGAACTTCTTCCTAATATTCTCAGCCATGCAGTTGTTATAATAGGTTGGTTCTTAGCAATGATCCAAACTCTATCATAACTGTATTTAAAAACTATGTATATGTATCTCTGGCAAAATGAGATGAGCACCAGAATACTAAGACACTGTGTTCTAGTTCTAGGTCACTCGTCACTAGCTATGTAAGTGTGAACAAGCCGCGTAGCCTCTCTGGACCCCACTTTCATTTCTGAGTAAAATTTTGAACGAGATGATGGCTAGAGTCTCTTTGCACAACAAAGTTTATCTTGATGTCCTCTATGGGAGCTTTAAGGCTGCTGGAGGTAAGGAACGTTCCTGCACATCGTTTGATTTGAGCTGATGCCCTATGGGGGATGGGACAACTTTTAACTCCATCTTACCTATCACCGGTCCTATTTTTTCACATCACAAGAGCCAGAACATGTGGCCAGAACTGTACACAAAAGAGTTTGCTTTACTTTGTATGATGTTTCCCAACAAAAACGTCAGTACCAGGTGCTGCAAGCTACCACCAGGAGTAACGTGTTCTGCCTCGGGGCTTCTGCTGGAGTCCTTCAACAAAGGCAAGTCCTGTGATCTCAGACACCCCCGGATTCTTAACGTAGATACAAGTCCTGGGGCCTTTCTGAAAGGCGCTCGTTGTCTCACACTGACTGTACTCCAAGATGAGACATGAACACGGCACGGGTGACGGCTAGGAGGTCCGCATAATCAGAGGACAAGCAGGGATGCAGGCGCATTGAAAGAAAAAAAATCAACAACGAGCCAAAAGAGACTCAAAGCATCCTGATGTTGCCACTAATATCCAAGGGATATATTGTTCACTAGAGAAACCATTTAATGGGAAAAAGAGACCTCTTTAGACGTAAAAATAACCTAAAAGCTTACAACGTACCTTACATACATTGACAGCTGTGATGAAACTGATTAAAAGCAAACTCGGCTCCTTCCCCTGTTCCTCCCATGGGCTATGATGCATTAAACAGAGAGGATACCTAATAAATGGTATTTGAAGGAATTACCAAGTAAAACCTAGGCAGAAAGAAAATGCGGCTCGGGAAGGGCAGGCTTTGCCCTAGAAGCGGGGAATAATAAATATCTGGAAGCATCATAATGATAAAAGCAAATTTTTATGGATAACAGCCAACATTTCTATGCTAAATATTATCTTAAGTGCACATTTAAATCTCATACCACCTTAGGAGCTGGGTCCTAATATTATCCTTGTTTAAATGAGGAGACATTAAGGCACAAGGGATTAATACCTTGCCCAAGACCTCAACACATTCAACAGAAGCCTGACTTCTAACTGAGGCTGTCTGGCCTTTAACTATTAGAAAAGAAAAAAAAAAAGGGGGGGGGGCTCCTGGGTGGCTCAGGTTAAGCATCCGACTTCAGCTCAGGTCATGATCTTAGTCTGTGAGTTTGAGCCTCCATGTCAGGCTCTGTGCTGACAGCTCAGAGCTTGGAGCCTGCTTCAGATTCTGTGTCTCCCTCTCTCTCTGACCCTCCCCTGCTTGCACTCTGTCTCTCTCTCAAAATAAAATAAAGACTTAAAAACAATTTTTAAAAAAATAAAATAAATAGGTAAAGAATATGAATGCGCAAGTCACAGAGGAAGAAACCCAAATATATGAAAATAGGAAAATCTCACCACTAAGCATCAGAACACAAATTAAAGCAGTGAAATACTGTGTTCGCTCCCCTGGGGAGGACGCGGAGAAATGGGGATGTGAACTGTTAGAACCTTTTGGGGAAGCGACCTGGCAATACTTAAAGCATTAAAAACACAAGAACCTGTGACCCGGAGGCCCCGCTCTGGGGAACATCTTTAGAACACAAGCACCTAAGCTTATAAATGGGTAACGTTTATTGTGCACAGATCGTAGAGGCTAAAAAAAGGAAAATAACCCAATGTTCACGAATACGGCGATGTGAAATAAAGCGCATAATATTGGTATCTGTAATATCATGCAGCTATGAAAAATGAGCAGACTAGATCCTCTAGGGTCCCAGAGGGACATCTACGAGAGATTTTTCAGTGACAAAACAAGTTTCAGAGTAATGCATATGTCACGAACATATTTTTTAAAAACTACACACACTACATACGTGTGTGTGTGTTTCCACGAGCAGTCAGGCGATGCCACGGGAACTACAACAGGTTACAGACACTGGTGCCCCTGGGGTGAGGGGGTGAAGGAAAGAGGTGAACTCCATACAAGTTTCGATATTTTTACTTTTTACAGCAAACACACTTATTTTTACTTAAGTTTTAGTAAAGATGATAAAATAAAGTCCTATAATGAATCCTTTCACAGCCTAAGGGCCCACAAAATAAAAATACAGCTGTAAAAAAAACACAAACATTATCCCACAGCCTATGCCATCCAGTGCTTCTCAATGTGACACAAAGCAGCCCTGCTCTTAAAATAACCTGCGGTCGGTCCATCCTGTGGAGGGGGAGAACTGGACTCTGGCCTTTCCCCAGTCCCTGCTGCTGTCCTGCTTACAACTTGTCTAATACTTTGGGTTCAGCCGAAAGGAAAACATGAAGAAAACCAACAATGACAGAGCTGTCGTCTGTAAAAACTGGCACTTGCTTAGAAGCCAAAGAGAATGATTCGTCTAAAACAAAGGCTGTTCCCCTCACTCCTGAGAACCCTACATTTAACCACTAAGGACACACCCTGACAATGCTTTCTTCCTCACCTAAGATGCAATTATGGACCAAACATTCCAAGGGTTTCCAGAAGGACTGCCACAGGCTTTAAGCATACTCCCTGTCTTAAGTTCATCTCTAAGCAATTAAATGCCAAAGACCATGGCCAAAAGCATCTTATTTTGAGGATGAGTTATCAGAAAACCATTGTGCTGACTGTTGGCTTAAACAGAATAGGTTGGAACAAGAAGACTTAGCAATTTCTTTGAGATCAGAATGCATACTTAATTTATAGGCAAATGCTCTACCCCTGAGCTATGCCCCCAGAATGCATACTTAATTTAAAGAGCTTGTCATGATTTGTTTCCACTACTTGCAAGGTATCTAAAGCCCCAGGAGCATTATCTCGTCCTCCATGTCACAAACCAGTGATAAAGCACATAGAATAAAGAGGCCCAAGAGATGGAATGCCTGCTGACCTCATGAACAAAACCCCAGCCAACTCCTTTGTATCATAATACAATGACATAGTTTTCTGGATTAGGATACAGGGGAGAAAGTATCTATTACATACTTGGTTTAAAAAAGTCAGAAAAGGTATCTGTGAAACTGGGTTCCAACAAATACTCTGAGCGTGGCCACTTGACCCTTCTGCAACCTCAGTGAGACTATAAAGTTTGACACAGAGGAATTCATCTCCTGTTCAACTGAAGGTTTACCCAGAGAGATTAAGTTCACTTGCTACAAAGAAGTTATAAAATAACCAAATGTGAGCAATTTTGGATTAACATGAAACAATGCTTTTCTTTCTGAACCACTTGGGGAAATCAAATTAAGGTGAGTTGCTGTTCTCTGAGTACCAAAACCCCTCGCAAAAATAGAAAAGCTGTGGAGGAAAGATATAGGGCGGGAGCAATGTACCAATGTACCAATGTACCAATGACACCCAGGATAAACGTCACCAGTGAAAGACATTATTAAATGAATCATACTCAGGTTTATAACCCGATAGTCTTACCCCTTGACTTTGTAGGAAAGAAACCAATGGACTAACTTTAACTACAGTTTATGTAGTTAATAAAAATGCTTATGAGACCATGTGCTCTGATATGATAAGTGCAGTTATATTTATAACAAACATAGATTTGGTTCCATATCAGACAATAGGAGGGAAAAAAAGATATTTTAGGGTAGATACAGTATGTCTTAAGTAAGAAAACAATAAAGACGTTGAGTACTAAATGTGTGAGCAATCTAAGAGCCAAGAATATACAACATATTCTGAAAACCTAAGCCCGTTAACACCCTTGTCATGTCAGGCCCCTCCTCCATCATATTCCAAAATGAGACGTCAGTTATTTTTGTACTGAAACAACTTCCCGTCACTCACATCCTGTTTGTTATGTCCCGGTCACAGTGGGAGACAAAAGCCGGGGCAACAGGATGAATGAAGCAGAAAGAGGAGCTGACCAGAGAGGGGTCTGCCATTAAGTCACGCCAGCAACACCTCCTGCCTGACTTCACCGCTCATCTTTTCTCTGCAACGTATTTGCCTGTGGCCTGATCTCCTGCTGGACCCTCCCTTGCATAGCCATCCCTGGCATTGACCTCTTTGTGGCTCTTCATCCCCTGATTAAACTCCCCTCCTGAGCGGCTATGCACACAGTCTCTCTCTTTCCTTTCCCCCAACCCCCCATCTCTACTTCAACTTTAGATTGTGCAACTATAGAATCCATTCCTCTTCAGATCAAGAGGACCAGTAATCAGTCAACTCCCTGCGTCCTTCACAGGTTCAAATGGTCCCCACCCTGATACAATGGAGAGGTTATAAAACCAAGCTAAGACCACACTGGTGCTTGGAGCCCTGGGTTGTGAAGGACTGGGAGTCCCTAAGCAGGGACCTGGGCTGCCCCCACCCCCAACACCACTGAGAAGACCCACACAGCCTCACAAGTGTGACAGCAGCATGCTGACTGCATGGCAATTCATTTTCATTCTTTTTCCCTTTGAAAAATTACTTGCTGCCCTTTTTCTATCCTCTTAAAATTTTTTTAATTTTTTAAATTTATTTTTGAGAGACAAAGAGAGCGTGAGCAGGGGAGGGTCAGAGAGAGAGGGAGATACAGAATGCAAAGCAGGCTCCAGGCTCTGAGCTAGCTGTCAGCACAGAGCCCGATGCGGGGCTCGAACCCACAAACTGTGAGATCATGACCTGAGCTGAAACCGGACGCTTAACCGACTCAGCCACCCAGGCGCCCCTCTATCTTCTTAAATAAAAATATTTTTAAAACACTTAAGAGCTGGGGGGGGGGGGGCAGAGCAAACATAACAACAGTGAAGCCCCTTATCATGCTTCCTTTTTCAGGCTTTGACCCTGACCATAGTAAGAAATATGTTTATATCACAACCCAATACATATACACATTCTACAATGGGCTGCCTAGCTGGTTCAACTGGTAGAGCATGAGACTCTTGGGGGAGCGCGTTCGAGCCCCATGTTGGACATAGAAATTACCTGATTACATTAAAAAAATAATATCTGTCATTATTAAGGGTGGTGGATTTAATGTTCTCTATTCAGTTCTATTCCATTTATATTTTTATAATTTCTGGGTTATTAATGTTAAGTTAAAGACGTCTCACATAAAGAGCGCATGCTGTGTGAGTCCACTTATAAGAAGGTCTAGAACAGTCACAACTAATCTACGGTGATAGACATAAAAACAGCAGGCATACCAGCTGGGAGGGGAATACAGGAGAGTCTGCTGGAGTGCTAGGAATGTTCCGGGTACTGATCTGGGTGGTGGTCATGCAGGTGCGCAGATGTGAAATCCACGGAGCTACCCAATTAGTGCTCCATGTAAGTTCTACCTCAGTTAGATAGATAGACAGATTAGATAGATAGACAGACAGACAGACAAATAAAACAAAGCAAAATAAAAAGTAAGAAATGGGGGGTTGAAACCAATTAAACTGATTTAACCAACCAAAACTGCTTCAACTAACTTGGTGGTTACACACAATTTGAAAATAGCTCTAAATGTGTGTGTGTGTGTATATTAACTTTCTTATATATGCTATCTCATATGAGATATAAGATCTATATATTATATATGATATACAATAGATATATTAGATATAAGATCTATATATATTAGATATACTTGAAAACTTTCCTAGGCAGCGCCTGGGTAGCTCAGTCAGTTGGCATCTGACTCCTGATTTTGGCTCAGGTCATGATCTCATAGTTTGTGAGTTTGAGACTCGCACTGGGCTCTACACTGACAGTGCAGAGCCTGCTTGGAATCCTTTCTCTCTCCCTCTCTCTCTCTCTCTCTCTGCTCTTCCCTTGTTTGTGAGCTCTTTCTCTCTCTCTCTCTCTCAAAATAAATAAACTTAAAAAAATAAATAAAGCAAATAAAAACTTCCCTAGGTCTTAGGATTGAGAAATATTAAATTATGATATTGGCCAGCTACAGGTAGGCAGTGAGAGAAGAAAGGAGGGCACAACTCCTGTATGTCTTCACAGGAAAAAAAATTACAGACTTCTAAGTAATCAACATTAAGATCAAACAAGATGAGTCTTCTCCTAGGCGTCCACAGTTTCACCCAGTAAGTGTAGAACGTTACTTTCCAAATTCGGGATTGCACTGCACGTATTATCTACTTTAATAAACAAAATGGGTTTAAACATTGTCCTTTAAACATTTTGCTTTGAGAAATTATGAGCCCCCAAACATCCAGAAACAAACAAAATAGTGAATCTCAATGCAAAACCTAATGCACAGAAGTTCATAGCACAGAAATACACACATACAAGCCCAAACCCTGCCCGGCTTAGTAGGAGGTTACAATGGTGGCACTAAAATTAGCTTTAATAGGCAGGTGCTAAAAAGACACCGCGGTGACAGTCAAGTCTTGAAGAAAAACAATACTCTCAAGTCCTAGCCAGGAAGGCAGATTTTATATTTTGGAACAGCCATATTGTCTTAAAGTAAAGGTCAATGCTGAACGGCAGTCTATTTATAATCGTATACGGATAAACCGTTTTCTATGACAGTGTTTAGGATGTGGGCGTGTAGGGTCTCTATTTCACTGTATTCGCAGAGAAAGAGAAGAGAAGGCAATAACAGAGCAAGAATGTAAATGGCTGGAGAAGACAAAGATACTTCTCTCGTTTAAAAGAGAATCGTTCACAGATGCACACGAGGAGACAAGTACAAGGACAGTCATTGGAGCACTGTTTGTGATAGGGAAAAAATTGGAAATAGCAGACCAGCTAAAATAAAACGCTTACACTGTGCAACCAAAGGGATGAACTAGATCTATATACCAGCTTGGATGGATCTCAAAATCAAGGGTGAATCAAGAAAGAAAAGTGCAGAATACTGTCAGCATTTACACAGCATTTTTAAACATGTAAAACACAGCCATGCAGACCATTCTGATGGATACTTTGGTAAAGATACAGAGACCAAATGCAAGTCATACCAGGAAGCTCCTGACAGTGCCTGCCACCCCTAAGCTGCAGAGGAGGAAGGAGATAGAGTAAGGATGGTGTTTACAAAGAACCTTAACCATAACTGATGTTTTATTTCTTTAAAAATTATGGAAGCTAAAAGGACCATAGAGTAACAGGGTTGAATCTGGGTCATGGGAACAAGGTCGGCTGTTTTCATCTTTGTGCTTTTCAGTAACTTTTAAGTTTCTCAAAATTATTAAAAACAACTATAACTTCTCTTTTTTTTTTTCCAATCGGAGTGACCCAGAGGCAATTTACAAAACTCAGGCAACCCGTCTGGCTCGGCGGCGGCCCGGCCGTAGCCCACGCTCTCAGCAGTGCGTCTTTTCACGTGAGTGAGGGGAGCGCAGTGCGAACGCAGCAGGTGTGTGTTAAAGTGGGGAACTTGACCTGTGCACTTTGGATCTTCCTTCAATACTCGTAACCTGGTAGTAAACATTATGGAGGGGCAGGGACAGAGAATAATAAAAAGCATAATTTGTAAGGCACTTTCCAGAAAACAAGACCAAATTCTGACTCAGGTGACTCTCCCCTCATGTTTAGGAAAAGACAGAGCGGTAACCACAACGTCTTTTTCACAATCTACTACAATGTAACTATTAACCATTTCAACAGATTCCATCCTGGACAAACTCAGGAAATAAGAAATATTTCAATATCATTCTCTGAAGTGCAGAAGACTTAAGATGATCATTACCTTGGCGAGCTCAGGCAGGTAGCTATCCAAACCGGATCCAGAACCTTCCAGTTTGCTTTGTTCATCATCTAAAATGGCAAAAGAGATGACCTGAGTCACTTGTAATTGAATGTATTTTATTTGAAGCAGGAGGTCGAAGCCCTTTTGTCTCACGCGCCCTCGAATGCGGTGGTTTTCAACTCGAGATGCCCATTAAAAACATCTCAGAGCTTTTTTGGCCCAGGGTTGAGAACCAAGCATTTAATAACTGACACAGCATGGACACTGTCTAAAAAAGACACTGTCTAAAAGAACTGGTATTAGTGTGAACACCAGTCCGCTCAGCCACATCCAGCAGACCCACTAAGAGGCCTGCCCAGGTCCCGCCCCAGGCCAACTAAGTAAGAAAGAGAATTTTTTAAAAGGTTTCCCAGAATTTACTAAGTTACAGCCAGGGTTGAGATTCACCTGGCCCAGGGCTTGAAACAAAACGTGAATTGTCAGGAACGTAGCCAGATTCTTCCCAGCAATGTAATGAGGCTTCACTTTGTCTTAAAAATCTTGAAGGACAGGACTAATGATAACAGTAAAAACGACAGTATTTTAAGTGCCAACTCTGCCAGGTACCCCAGATACACAATCTTATTTGATCTTCTCATCAGCCAGTAGGTTCCATTTTATTCTCACTTCACAGATGGGAACACTGAGGCTCAGCATGTGTAAGTGGTTTGTCAGTCTCACAGCTGACAAATGATATTGCGGAGACTTGAACTCCATCTTCCTTCCTGCCCCAAAGCTGTGGCTCCTCCCATTTAAAGTTTCCTGATAAAAATGTCGTTGCCCCCACGCTCTCCCCGGGAAGAGCTCACGTTCGCCCCACTGCTCATGCCCCTGGCGCTACCTCGGGCCCCTGTGCCCTGACAAAGTTAAAGACGTCAGCGAGATGCGCATGCACCTGGGGACAGCGAGGTCTGCTTACCTTCATGAGAGTCTCCGTTCCGCTTTTCCTGCATCGCGGCCTCGAAGTTGAGCTGGAGAATCTTGTTGAGGGTTGTGATCCATTCTTCCATCTCGACTTCACTGTCTGCTGCCAAAAGGTAACTGCTCTTGTCCTGCATCTTGAGCTCAAAAGCAAAACGTCTAACTTTGTTGTTCTGAAGAAGGAACGGGGGGGGGGGGTACAGAGACACATTTTAAGAGAGTTGGAATGGCCTTAAAATTTTTCCTCTTTATTATCTGCTGACTGATGTTATCTCATTGGTGTTTGGGGCCAAGCTATTTAAAATGCAAGTCCCTGGGGCACTCAGATGGCTCAGTCGGTTGAGCGTCTGACTTTGGCTTGGGTCCTCTCATAGTTGGTGAGTTCAAGCCCCGTGTCAGGCTCTGCAGAGCCTGCCTGGGACACTTTCTCTCTCCTTCTCTCTCTCTGACCCTTCCCCCTCAAAATAAATAAATTTTAAAAATGCAGTCCCTTCCCCACAAACCCTCATCACTCTCTACCTTCCCTGCTTTATTTTCCCCATAATTTTATTTTCCCATCTGATACATCATGTGTATTACAGATTTATCCTATTTGTTGTCGGCCTCCTCAAATGGAATGAGAGCTCCTCAGGGTAGAGATTACTTTTGTTCAGTGCTACACCCAGATTTCTAGAACATTGCCTGGTGTACAATAAGCTCTGGAAAAAATATTTACTCAATGAATGAAATTTCACTGAAAAATTTCAACTCCTCCAGCTCTTTTTTCTTTTGATAAACCAGCGTGTGGTATCCCATTTTATAAAGCAAACCATTATCTATCAGTATGTTTGACCTCCTCATTTGGAACTTTCCCACCATTTGTGAGTCCCCAAAGGCATTTGGAGACCACATCTACAGCCTTCCCGCAAGCCTCCAGTTTTTATACCTGTGAGGGGGTGTCCAGCTCCAAGTACAAAGACAGTAGTCACATGCGTTACATGACGGAGGATGGATGGGCCCTGGACCAGGGTTCCTCAGCCTTGGCACCACTGAAGTTTAAGGCTGGTAATTGCTATGGGAGTTGGCCTGTGCATTGCCACATGTTTAGCGGTGTCGTTGGCATCACCCACTAGATGCCAGAAACATAACTCCAGTTGTGAAGATTAAAACACATCTCCAGACAGTACCAAACCTCCCCTGGTGAGCACAATCACCCCCAGGGAACAGCACTAGAAAGAAATTCGGCTCTAAGGACCACAGTGCCAAGATTCCTTGCATGTACAGCCCGAGGGCAACCTGTAGGGGGCAGAGTAGCCCTCACCCACCAGCCGCTGGCTGGCCGCCCACAGTCCCCGAGGGGCTCCGCCACGTCAGTGGCAGGGACCCCTGGCCCTCCCAAGGTGGCGTGTTCTTGGCAGTGTGCTTCTCAGAAATATGCAAGCCACACTAACTACCGTACACGGACTGCCCACTGCGGGGGCCTCACTTCACAGGGCCCGAATCAGTCACGAGTCAGAAGGTTGGGTACGAAATGTGTTTTCTGTCCCAAACACAACTGTGAAAATAAGTTAAAAGTGAGGGAGACATCAGGCCTTGGTTCTAAGTTATTCCTCTCTGTCAGCCTCCACTTCCTGATCTGAAAATAAACATAATCAACCTCAAGGTTCTAAAATGCTTTTAGGCCTTAAGATCCTACACTGGATTTTGTGCGGGTCTATTTAAAATGTCAGTTTATGCATTTCTTTGAACCCACAGCATTCACCAACTACTTTTTTCCCCAACAATGTCCAAAAGCAATTAAAAACAAAAACCGAACAAACCACAAGTGTTGGTGCTTAGCTTCCAAACAGATGTGGATAAAAACAAATTACTTAACCTTTATGAAGCCTTGGATATAATTCATTAAATGCTAAACACCATCAGTCACATCTGCCAAGAGAATCTGAAGGAAGAGACGTCCCTGAAAGTCGGGAGCTCAGGTCACGAAGAGCACCACACAGGCTGACCACCAGCCCAGGGATGCTGGCCACACAGGTCACCCACACATCGTGCTGAAGACAGGCGACAAAACTCTTAATAGTTCTGCTTTAAACTCTTCTTTAGAAGTCAATGCCAGAAGCCTCAACCAGAAAGTAACCTAAAAGGCCTCTCCGCTCAACAACACTAATGAAACACCCACTTGGAAATCCCGCACAAGAAGTGACTTCACTGTCACCGACAATGCACTCTGCTATTCCACATGGAGAAGACACGTACTTCGATGTGATCCAGTTTGTACCACGACCGCCTTGCAGCCACGGATGGGCTGCCAGCGGGAGCTGCCCACCTGCCAATCAGCTGCCGCTGGAAGATGATTTTCAGTGACCATTATTTGGTGCTAGAGTCTTGGTCTAAGGCCCAAATCCACTTTCATGTATTCTACCATTTGGGGGGAGGCAGGGGAGGGAGATGTCCTGCATGGTATTTTGGGGATTTTTTCGTTTAGTTTTTAAATTAGTTTCTGATAGTTCAACATACCAAGATTTCAGTAAATTTTCGTATTTCTGGATTTTTTGAAAACAAAAAACCGAAACACCAGATCATCTGGGAACACTGAGCTGCTGGTTCCACCCACTGTCCACTACAGCGCCGAGGCGGCGGCCCCACGAGACAGGCCCATTCGTGCTCTGGTTTGTCACAGGATGGGGTGCAGTCCCTCCTGCTTTACACCCAGGCCTGCGCTTTTACTTTATTTTCCTGCCTGGCTCCTGCAGGCCTCTGGGTGGGGACTCCTAACCTCTGCTGCTGGACTGACAGGAGGAACAGGGCCTGGACTTCCTCTCTCATCGTAACTACTGGAAACCTGAACAGAAGAAGAGATGAAACAGCTGTGAGCAGATATTTGACGACAGGTATGGCAGGCCTGTGACCCCTGCTGCTCGGGAAACAGACGCGCGCGTCCTAGCAGCACCGGAGCTTTCCGCAGGAGCCAGTGTCTTGGCGGTGGCCCGGGAAGGGGAACCCGAGAGAGTCCTGTGCTCCCCCTGAGTTCAAGACTGAGCAGAGCTCCAGAAGGTCAAGGTGGCTACAACACACAAGACGCAGTTTCCAGAACGAGAGCTCCTCCACAGTTCTCCACGTAAGACAAAACAGATCCAAATTTAGTAGTAAAAATTCAGTCATGCACTTTTTACGTGTCCATGTTCTATTTGTAGGTTCTGCCTTAACAAGAAGTTTACTTAAAAAAAAAAAAAAGAAAATGAAGACAAAATAGCCCACACTGCAGGTCACTAGAGATAAAGAGAAGATTGAGAAGAACAGGGAGTAAGAGTAACATCAGACCCCCAAAACACAACATAACGGAGTGTCTTCAAATTCTAAGGTAACTTTCACCTTGGGTTTCTATACACAGCCAAACTATCAATCCAGTAGGAATGCAAACCCAAAAATACTGGCAGATAAGCTAACTCTGAAGAAAGTAACAACTTGTCTGTGGTCTCTCAGGAAGCTCCTGAGAGGATGTGCTTCTCCAAACTAAGAAAGTGAAACAAGAAAGAAGATGTAGGATCTCGGGAAGAGGGAATCCAACGCAGGCAGGAAGGCCAAGCGTTTCCAGAACGATGGCTATCCAGAGGCTGAGAAAGCAAGTGGCCAACATTAGAGCAGGAGGGAGAGGCTGCAGGAGCTAACATCCCGCCTTCCACCATATAATGTCCATGAGTGATAATAAAAAGCAGCGGACATGCCTTACCCAGCATCAGGGAGGCACTTCCCAGAAAGAATAGTGAAAAAAGCTGAAAATGATCATTTCAGGGGAGCGGGGAGCAGGTGGGGTGGGAAACACAGGCAGCGATGTGCCTGCAGAGTGACTTTCTGTCACTGCTTGACGGTTTAAACCAGATGAATGAATTACTTGGATGAAAATGCAACGTAATTGTAAACATGTGAGTCCATCAACAAGTACACACACCTGAAGGTCAGACCGGAGCGCCGTGTCTGTAACCTCAATCACACTGGCCCCACAAACGACCTTTCTTATTAGAACCGAGCTTTGGGCCAATGTCGTCAGTCAACACTGAATCATTTTAGAAGAATTCTCTGACAATGGTGACCGTATCTATTGTGCGGAGTCGTCAAGGAGACTGTGCATTAATCACACAGGGCCCTCTGCAGGACGACCCACGAGAAAGGCCTGAATGATCTTCATTCTGAGATTCCTCGGGCAGCTTCTGACTAATTGGACTGAACGGGTCTCCAAGCTAGAAAGCACAGAGCCCCGTCTGTCACTCACTCACAGGAGGTGTTAGGTCCCTTGAACACCGATGCGCTTTTCTTAGCTTCACTCCCGTTCCTCTCCTCCCTACCTTGACTCCTTGTTCACCTTTCCTGCCCTCAAACCCACTGTAAATCTGGACTCTCCTGTATTTTATGTTTCCTTGTAAGTTACTGCCTTAGACCTTCCTGGAAAGTGGCAGGGGGGTGGGCAGATGGACGGACAGATGGGGAAACTAGCAACTTGCTTTCAAAAACAATTCTGTGAAGGCTTGGAAGGTCCTACATCAAACTAGTAACAGCAGCTCTCTGGGAAAGGGAGAGATAGGGACCAACAGGGACCTCCAGTTTGTACAGTTTGATTTTTTTATATGAGCACAGTTGTGCATTATGATTAAAAATAATTTTCTAAGTTTATTTATTTATTTTGAGATAGAGAAAGAAAGAACCAGCAGGAGAGGGGCAGAAAGAGAGAGAGAGACAGAGGATCCTAAGCAGGCTCTGTGCTGACAGCAGTGAGCCCAATGAGGGGCTTAAACTCACTGAACCATTAATCATGACCTAAAAATAAGGGGCGCATAAGTGGCTCAGTCAGTTTGAGCATTGACTCTTGATTTTGGCTCAGGTTATAATCCCAGGGTCATGAGATTGAGCCCCATGTCGGGTTCCATGCTGAGCATGGAGCCTCCTTAAGATTTTCTCTCTCTCCCCCTCTCTCCTTCTCACTCTTGCTCTCTCTCAAAAAGATAATAGTAATTTTTAAGAATAACTCTACAACCTACAACTGCAATAGCACTAAGATAACAAAAATATCCAATGTTGGCTGAATTCTTACCATGTGCCAGCACTGTTGCAAGCTCTTTTTTCATATATGAGTTAATCCTCTCAGTAACCATATTCGATACAATTATCCCTATTTGACGAATGAGGAAACTGAGGCAGAGAGAGGATCAACAACGTCAGCTCTTACGCAGCTGGTACGTGGGGGAGCAGGGATCCGACTACCACCCCTGCTACTGATTCTGGACAGAAATGATGAAGGTCATCCCTGAGGGGCTAAGAACTGCTCTGAATATTTCCAACTGAATTCATCCAGTCCGCTCAATTTACCCTCTAAGGAAACATGATCATTGCCCACATTTTGCATATGAAGGAACTTTGGGCAATAGCCTGTTCAAGGTCACAGAGCTATAAAGTGGTTGAGCCTTTACCTTAAACACTGGAGCTCAGGCCCCAGGGGCTCAGGCTACTACAATAGAACTCGGCCCTCTTTCTGTATATCGTGATGACAACCAAACCTTCACTTACCTGACAGCTAGTCTGTGTCCTCAACGAATAATGCCAGTCTTGGAAGTGTTTGCTTCAATCTGCTAATGCACAGATGGTACTTTTACAGGAAAGAAAACTTGACGATAGAAACCCGTTCATATTTACCTGAACCACGCCCATACAGGAATCCAGAAATATCGATCCTTTTGGTTCTTTGGAGATCTTTTCATCTTTATAAAAATTCAAATTGTAGGATCCGTCACCAAGTTGAATCAGGTGGAAAAACCGTCTTTTAAATGACTGGGAGAAAAATACACACACAGTTATCGTTGCAAAATGAAAAGAGTCACAATCTCTACCGATGGCTCACAGCTGTACACGTGTAGAAACCATTTCTATTCTCTCTCAACCCAGCCTGCCCCTGGCCAACGCCCCAGGTAAAGGTGAGTTAAGACTCTCCATCACATCTAGTAGTTTTCAGTGCATTTAAATTCTGAGGAGGTGGTTCACTTAACATTCATGGGTCATTTTTTCTCACCCACAGCATTTGATATTTTTACATAACCACCCAAAAGCAGTGCACCGAGTTCCAATTTGGGATGCAGCGCAGAAGGATGGAAACTTTCTCAAGTCCCCAGGGTTTCTTGCTCACACAGAACAGGAACTTTCTCTGCCTCGTGACACTGAACGAGGGCCTGCCTCAGGATTATGACAGTCAGCATTTCCCTGGATCTCCTCTTTCTCGCCCGGTCCACCTCCCTTCGTTATTTCTCCTCCCTTCAGTATTTATGCTGCTCTTCCCCTGCCCCTACCTCTTTCCCGAGTGGGTTTTTATACCCCCTTCCAATCTAACCCTTTTCCTTCCGGTCCTCAAGTTTTGCTCTTCTTGACCTTGCCACAGTAGACCTCCCAAAAGGGCTTAGATTTAGCCCCTGGGTGATGGGCTTGGAGGTGCCATGTACCACTCTTGTCGTGGACACAGGGAAGAAAGCCCGTGTCGGCATCTGCACCTTCGCACCGGCCCAGCGATGATGATCTTGTCATGCTGGCGGTCGGGGCATGAAGCGGGGCAAGTGGGTGCGAGTAGGACAGCACCAACGGGGGAGACATCTTACTGACCAGACAATGTCACTTCTGTCAGGAAGAACAGCAGGCCCATTCATGTTGCGCATTATTCCCAAGACCGACAGCAAAACGGGTTTCACGAGAGGGGAGCGCAGGGTGACGGGCCGCCTTACCCTCATGGTCACGCTTATTGCGCTGTTCATGTTGCCTTTGTACAGCCACCCGTGCTTGGTGATGCCCCCCTTCTGAGAGCCGAGGGAGGCGGCGTCCTAGGAGAGAGGGAAAGCCACAACTGATCTCCAGTTACGACGAATCTTATCTGATGCGAGTCTGGTCAAAAGGAAAAGCATTCAACTGGTGCCGGCCTGCCCCATTGTGCCCCTTCGCTGGCGTTACCATCTGCCACGAGTCATTTCAGAGTCAGCTTGGCAGTAAAAAAGAAGGAGAAGCTAAATGCCTGAAAACTGTAGTCCATTAAAAAGCAAAGCTAGTTCCAGTCCAAATTTTTTATTTTTGAGTGTTTAATGAGCCACAGAAAGTACATACCATACTTGACCACTCAGGTTTCATGAAAAATATTTTCAAATTACACTCCCTTATGATTGGAGGACAAAAGCAAATTCCTGGAAAACTTCCCAGAGGCTCAGTTCAGGGAAAGGTGAATGAAGAAAGAAAGGAAGTATGAGGCAACAGAGAAAGGAGGGATGAAAGAAAAGGAATGGACAATGGAAAAGAAGGAAAGAGAGGCAAGAAAGCACAGAGAGAGAGAGAGAGATGAAACAGGGAGAGTTAGGAAAGCAAAGGGATGTGGCTAGAAAAATAAAGAAACATGCTTCTGTGGGTTCCAGCTCCAGCTGTGGGGGTAAAAGGTGAGCACGGGGCTGCTGTTGAAACTACATCAGGTGCACATTCGTGCATGTGACAGACAGATGACGCTCACGCTCACACACAATCCGGCAAGTCTGCAGCCTGACCCTGGCACTGTGGGGCCCTGCCCCTCTGAGGTGCTCCCTGATAGACTCTCAGTAGGTACAGCAGGACGAGAGGGCCACAGTGTCATGTTCCCCACCTCGCACCCCATAAGCCTGGTCTCCAATGATGATCTCTGTTTTTGTAATCAAATGGACAGTTGCAGAAAGACCCATCTTCTGTTTTTAGACAGAGTCAGCTTGGCAGTAAAAAAGAAGAAGCTAAATCCATGAAAACTCTAGTCCATTAAAAGGCAAAGCTAGTTCCATCTCAGTATTAATGTTGATGGTCTTACTATTCTTATTATTAGCATAATAGAAATGACTTATGTGTCTAGGATTTTAGAGTTTGTTGCGTGTCCTTCACATGCAATATTTCAGTTGGTTTTCCTCTTACTGCTAATTGGCACCAAGTGTTCTTGGTATCTTGGTTTTCACTTTGGATGGTCACTCTTTCCAGAATTATTTTAAAAGTGACTTCTAAAATAATTTCCCACCACAGACATTGTTAACATTCTCGAATGGCTGACGTTATGGTCTACCTGATGATTAAAAAAAAAAGAAAAAAAAAAAAAAGAAAGGAACCCCTCCCCCCGAAACTCACAATGAGGCATCAAATACTGACCAGGGTGAGTGAAAAATGCAAAAGGCAGGTAGCACTGACTTTTTATTAGGCTTCCCTTGTTCAGCAGACACAGCCACCTTAATGCCCAGCTCTCTCTATAACCTTAATGCCCAGCTCTCTCTATAGATTCCTCTGAGAGAAGGGGGAGGAAGCTTAAGAAAAAAAAAGAAAGAAAAAAGCTTCTTAATACCATATACGTCACTCAATCCCTTCACTGAAAAAAGAGCCATTTAAAGTCCACTGGCAGTTTGTTTCAAGGCAGCTTGTGGAAAACAACCTAAACTTCAGGCCTAAGTAATCTTGGTATCTTTTTAACAATGTAGCCAAATCTTATCCAGGCCTTTGAAAATGATCTGGGAACAAATAAACAAGACAGGAAGAACTTGCAATGCTAAACAGTCAAGTTGAAACGGAGACCTTACTTCAATCAATCCAGTAATACAATGAATAAAAATTCTTTCCCTGTTTCAAGAAACATTCCAATTCCTCTTTTGGCTACATGCTGGTAATTTTCCAACCGATCTTGTAGACTCTGTAAACTAAATCAGTTTTCAAATCTGCAAGTGATCATCTTACCTCATCTTTATCAACCTCCTCATCGACTTCATAGACGTGAACTGGAAGTTTATCCAACTTGGCCACTTTGCTTTAAAAAGAAGAAAGAAACTTGTTATCACGACCTAATCCATGAAGAGATGTACTTCTGCCCCCATTAGAGGAACCAACATTTAACAAATCCAAAGCGGGTCCGCTCAGCTGAGAACTAAAAACCGCCGACACACTGCCGCTTTGCAAAGTGGGTGATCCCGAGCATCGGAGGGCGTGCGGAAGCCATGCAGGCGGGCCGGCGTGGGTAAGTGTACTCATTAATAAAGACGTGGTAGAACAGGAAAAAAAAAAAAAAAGACCAGGTGGAATAACTTTTAAAATGTAGCTTATAAGAAAAAATGGAAACTGGGGTCATCTTTAGAGTGGGAGCCACAGTCTTAGTGACGCTGTGTTAACAACAGAAGCACGGAAACCATGGCCGTAGGTGTATTAAACAGTACGTTCTAGTACGTTCTAGGTGTTTCCCATTATTACTTCCTTCAGTCCTTTACATGGTGGGGGCTGGTGGTGGTAGACCATTTAATAGATAAGGAAACTGAGGCTTCCAGAGGGCAGAGCAAGCAGATGATGAAGGCAGACTACAGAATCTATGTTCTTAATCACTGTTTGTATCCTCCCTCTCTTTCTTAGCACACAGCTGGAAAATTATTAATGCCGAAGGCAAAATCTACCAGCAGTAAAAGTATATCATGCAGTCAGTACACCACAGCTCACGGTCCGTTCGCAGAAAGCCATGAGAATAGTGTGAACCAGACTATCCGTGAAGACAGGTTAAGGCAATCAAATGGAAAGAATTTAAAAGTCCCCAAATAAGTACTGGGTAAATACAGAACTAAGGAGCATACCCCATCTGGAGAAGATAATGCTGGAAGGGAGTGTCTTCAGCTGAGGTTTAAAAAGAGTCAATGGGGAGCTTGGCTAAACACTCCCAAGGAGTGGCTAAACCACACAAATAGAAAAAGCAAACATCTAGGTCCACTGAAAATAGTTTCAACGGTTCCAACTCACAGATGCAACAAACATAGAGAAAAATATATTAATAGGCTTGCAAATAAGATTTTCACTGGCGATGGTTACTTTTGATGGTTACTTTTGGTTACAATCCATTGCTATTTGATTTCGATTCTCATGAACAACTATACCTAAATTTACCAACTGTATCATTTCAGGATATCCTGAAATGTAACCTACCCCTCGAGGCAAGACCTACCTACACCTGGTTCACTTTAATGACTGCTAATCAATCTAAACACACTCGTGTTGGGTGTATTACAGGACCTGTTAATACTTCAAAGAAAGTAAGAAAACTGGGAGAACGCTTCCTCTTTTACTTTAAACATAAAATTTGTTCGATGTGACACTTCTTATATTTCTTCTAAGTATTCTTTTAATGGTAAGTCATGCTGTAGCACTTACATTTTCTTTGTTTTCTATTTCTCGCTGAAAGTACTCTATCTGTTCTCTCAAGAATCATATCGCTACACCATCCATGTGTTTATACCATTTACCAACCCCAGAGTACTAGGTTTGAGTCCTCTTATCAAATACTCTGGAAGCAAGAGCTACCCCATATGCATACAAACCATCTAGAAATATGGTCTCCAATTACTCTGGTTGCATGTGAAGTTACATACCTCCCTAAGCCTTTCAGGGACAAAAACAAACACTGCCCGTGAGTATCACCACACCTTGTATGGTCTGACCATTTACTCACTTTGGAAGCTGTCGAAACTCTCCCGAGTAATCTTCATATTTATAGTTCACAAGATGCCAGTCGGAGTTATAGGTTTTGATGCACTACAGAGTGAAGGGGAGGGTGTAAAAAAATAGAGAGCGTAAGAGAAAAAGAAAAAAGATACGTGATGGCTTTCGGAGAACGTTTGGGAAGGTTCGCAAATGCACAGGCACGCAAACAACAAGACAGTTCTTTCCCTCCTACCCTCCCACGCCTGGAATTCCACCATCAGAGGTTCTAAAGCATTCGCCCTGCCCATCATTCATGACCCCAGAGCAGATTTTACAAGTGGACTAACTGCACCTCACGTTGCTGCATTTACGTAACAAACCGTGTACTGCTTCTGAGTGATAAGCCCTCCCTTAGGAAGCCTTGTGCCCTCTACTAGCTCATGACAGTAGGTGGAAAGTGTGAACCTAAAAGATACTTTCATGGTATTTACTAATATGACAAGTAGATCGGTTACTAAGTATAATATAAATCTGCCCTCAGTCTTTACTTCTACTTATAAGGGCCAGAGTGAGGTTATTGGGAGAAAGGATTTAGATTCCAAGCCACAGTGGCACCGTGGCATCGTTGCGTGTCCGTGCACACGTGTGAACGGGATGGACAAAGCAGGAACTTCACGTTCTATGATGCTGCTGACCTACACAGACCGCTGCGGGCCCAGGGCAGGCTGCCCCCGAGCGTACGACGCCATAGTGATTATTCTGAATGAAGCCACTTGGGAAATAACCCGTGCAAAGACACTCAGACCCTCTGCTGTCCCCTGAAGGCCGGAAACAAATCTCCCATATGAAAAATACTCTCCTGGACTAAGAAGTAAGAAAAAAATCCTTATCACCAGAGGTAAGGACTTGAAAGCTGAGAAAGCTACAGAAATAAACCTTGTTATTTTTTTCTAATCTCCTACCTCCGCCTAAATTCTGCTTAGAATTCCTTATTAATTAAGGCTCCCAAACACCTGTTTTCTTTATCATGTCAATGCCTCACAAATTTATTTCTCATTGTCGAAAATGTATAAAAACTGTCTGCCTTAGTCATTTCTTGGGGTCTCAGTTTCATTTTTGGACCTCCAAGTGCACATAAAACTTTGTGTGTTGTCTCCTATTAATTTGCCTTATATCAGTTTCATTCCTAAACCAGCGAGAAGAAACTCTGGAGAAAAAAAAAAAAGACATTCCTACACTCCTTACACTTCATTTAAACTACCTCAGTATCCAACAGACTCGACAAACCAGCATGGCGTCTTTCATTCACCTATCCAGGAGGAAGCACCGAATAGCACATAGGCTGTAAAGATTATAAGGCTGTGGCCACCACATCTTCAAACTGAAATGAGCCAAAATCAATAGGGGAAGCCTTTGCTTTAGTTAGCAACAGCTACATTGATTTTCTATATGGTCAGCTCTTGGCTACACATATGTAAACTTCAGTGTGAAAAAAAAGAATAAGTGAAGTAGTTGAATGTCTTACCTAGTTGACTCTGGCCATAACTAACATCACGATCAAAGTCTCTATTCTGCTCACCCCACTTCATCGTTTATATGGTCAACCTTTCTTATCTGTTTCACGGCTTATGCCCAAAGGCCTTCTGAAGTAAACTCCCCTCGACCCCAAAGTCATCAATTAACTGTTACAGCAGCGATAATGAGTGCTTCCCTTGCTCCAGACTCTGTGCTAAGCACTCTGCTGGCAAGATGGTGAAGGGCAGGTAGGGTAAGATTTCACATTATTGTTCTGAAAGGTGGACTAAATGGCAGAGAAGGGTTAGGCCCAGAGCTGGGTGGGGGAACTGAACAACGTTTCGATCTCTCTGCCAGGTAGTTACAAATGTTCTCGAATACTACCTTACTCTTGTAAGTGCTCTTCAAAAATATTTTCAAAGCATTTTCACATTCAGAACATCTGACATCCATACTCAAAATTACATTCCAAACCAAGGGTGACTGCAGAAGTACCTGTGTCCCTAGGTCCATTAGCACAGCTATGTCAGGTCTGACTAGGTATGACCGTCTTCTGCACATGCTCCTATCTTTCTGTTCAGGTTTTTGCACAAGCATGGCAACCAAAGTCATACCACCAAAGTCTCCTTCAGGATATTAAACCTATTCTGATGAATAACATGCACGTGCCCAGTTACAAAGATGAACGAGCAAGCACCTGCATACAATCCACGCATGTCTGAATGGAACACCTGACTGCTCAGATTCTTACTATCTTAGGTAAAATGGCTCATAAAGATAATTATGTTTAAATATTTTAAATTATAAGACACTGTAAGGAAACATAGTTAACCAGGTCAAGTGGCCAGAGAGTCACTCATTTGATAAGCCCTTGTTGACTGTCCACATGGCAAGCACCAGCTGAATCCCAAGGCTGAAGCACGGAATAAAGCAAGCTACCCCCACGCCCCACCCCTCCGGGGATGCAGAAGTCTAGGAAATGAGGGGTTATGTCAGAAATCAGTGTCCGGAGGATTGGATCTCTCGAAGGACAGGGATCTGACTGGCTGATTTCATCAGTGACCTTTCAGACTTGTGAAATTCAATAATATTTTCAAGTTCATACTGAAAGGTTTTTGAAGTTGTTTTTTAAAACAGCCATTAGGTCATTCTCTGCCAGACAAGAGGATGGGGAGGAAGTGCTTGCCGGTCGCTCCACCCTAGTGGCCGCGTCCCAAGAGGGCTTGTTCCGCTAGCTGGGGCAGCACAGCATGAAGCTGTTATTCCAAAAACTATAGCAGTTTAAGAACGGACTGGAGAACTGTGCCTCAAAAATCATATTTTTTAAGCAACTGGGAGAACTTAAGTAGTAATTAATAAGTTTGGAGGTGAACAAACTCTTTCTGGAAAAAGCCATATAGTTAAGTCTGTTCAGCTTTAAGGGTCACATGGTCTCTGCTGCAAATACTCAACTCTGAGTTAATGTGAAAGTAGGTCACAGGTGACATGTAAATGAAGGGGCGTGGGCATAGTACAATAAAACTTTATTTACAAAAACAGGCTGCAGGCCAGACAGTTGTTTGTGGGTCAGTCACACCGCGTCTGCATCCTGCTATAAACTAAACATTTAAGACTACATAAACATTTCTGGCTCTATTTGTCCAGAATTATCTTTACTAGTAGCAAAGAAGGTAAGACAAGAAGTTACCTGTCCAGAAGGATGAGCGATCACACCTTTACAAGTTTTGACACCTATTTAATTTTTTGTAAACCTTAATGGAAACTAAATAATATCATATATTACTATAATATTGTTATTTTAATTAGTCTCCACTTTAAAAAGCATAGCTTCCTTGTGGTAAGCAAATTTATTGACGGGCGTGTTTATCATTTAGAAATCAACAAAAAAAATAGGGGTAAAGACCCATTATTTTTATATGAAGGAGCACTTCAAGAAACAATTAAAATACCTAATTAGTTCATCTTCCCTACAAGCACCTGGAGGAAGGAACAAACACCGGTCTAAAAAAAAAAATGCAATCCAAATGCAATAATTTCTCTTTCCTCTTTAACAAGGTAATCATTTGTACGTTCACATAAGAGTGACAATAACTGTACACTGATCAGGCACAGTCAGGCTCTGCTCATTATCACCTGGCACTTCTTGAAGACAGAACTAGTCTTGAAAATAAGTTATAAGTAGAAGCATATAAATGAAGTAAATAAGGGTGTGTGCTGAGTCTCCATTAAAAGCAATCTCAACAGCAAAGCCTCTGCAAAGATTTCCAGCGAGTTCCTAAGTTACCTGTATTCCATGCCTGTAAGTCCTGTACCGCTCGTGCTTTAAACAGTCGTCACAAATGACCCGTTAACATTTCTGTCCAAGTTTTGGACTCCGAAAATTCCATACTGTTCTCCTCTTTTAACTTCCATTACAAAAATGTAATTACCCCTGATATTTCCTTGAAACCATCAGTGAAATTTAAAGTGGGGGGGGGGCACTGGCAAACAGCGACTCTAAGATAACGTGTACATTAATGTAGAAAAGGCACATTACCTCCGTAACGAATAAGCTCTGTGCTTCTTCTTGCGCGTCCGCAGGGACCGTGGAGCACATGTACCGACCCTGTCGCCTCAGAGTGGCCGTCTGTGAAGGCGAGAGCGGGGAGAGGTTTGGTTACTGGAAGATGGAAGGCGCCGGCCTCGGGGTGCACCTGCGCCCCGCACGGAGACAGATCCTCAGGCTCTGCCAGTCCTGCAGAGAGAGCCCTTCTCCTTCCCCCTTGGGTCACACACAACGAATCCCTTTTGGGGCCAGAAAGCTCAAAGACAGGCATGGGGCAATGGCTCTCACTTCTTTCTGAGTCAGAAGCCCAGTGACCCCTCCAGGGAGTCCTTCTGTTCCTGCCAGGCAGGGTACGGCCCCTTTCAGAATCCCTGACCCTCGCCAGCCGCCAGTGCTTGAGCGCATCCCGCTACATTACCTTTTACTTGTCTTAATGGTCTTTTTCCAGTGTAAAACAAATATACCATAAAATTTACCACTTTAGAGGTGCCTGGGTGGCTCAGTCGGGTAAGCATCCGGCCTCGGCTCAGGTCATGATCTCACGGTTCGTGGGTTTGAACCCCACATCGGGCTCTGTGCTGACAACTAGCTCAGAGCCTGGAACCTGCTTCAGATTCTGTATCTCCCTCTCTCTCTGACCCTCCCCTGCTCATGCTGTCTCTCTCTGTCTCTCAAAAATAAAAACATTAAAAAAAATTTTTTTTTTAATTTACCACTTTAATCCAGATTTTTTCCCCAGATTTTTTTTCTAAAGTTTATTTATAGACTTTGAGAGAGAGAGCGAGCTGGGGAGGGGAAGAGAGAGGGAGAGAGAGAATCCCAAGCAGGCCCCCACACTGCCAGGGCAGAGCCTGATACGCGACTTGAACTCATGCACCATGAACTCATGACCTGAGCCAAAATCTAGAGTCAGACACTCAAGAAACTGAGCTAACCAGGCGCCTCAATTTTACTTTTTTAAGCAAACTCTCTACGCAACATGGGCTCAAACTCACGATCTTGAGATCAAGAATCATATGCTCTTCCTACTGAGCCAGCCGGGCACCCCCACTGTGACCATTTTTAAGTGCACATGTCAGTGGCATGAAGTACATTCACACTGCTGCACAACCATCATCACATCCGTGTCTTCTTTTTTCCAGTTTTATTGAGAAATAATTGACATATATCACTGCGTAAGTTTAAGGCAAACAGCATGATGGTTCGGTTTACATCCATTGTGAAATGAGGACCACAATAGGTTCAGCTAATGTCCGTTCTCTCCCACAAACACAATAATGAGAAAAGGAAAAGGGGAAAAAAGGCCTTTCTCCTTGTGATAGGATTTCCTCACGTAAGAGCTGTCCTAGATGCCACTCAGCGGTGTTCACTGCAGACACCAGGCTAGAATCACTTCCCTGGTCCTTGTTTGTCTTATGACAGGAAGTTTGGACCTTTTGACCCCCTTCCTCCAATTCTTCCCCCCCACACTCTCCATCTCTGGTAACTGCAAGGCTGATCTCTTTCTCTGGGCCTTTCTGTCTTATTTTATTTCATTCCACATATAAATGGATCACACAGTATTTGTCTTTGTGTTTGATTCCTTTCACTTAGCATGATGCCTACAGGCCCATCATGTTTTTGCAAATGGTAGGACCTCTTCATTTTTTATGGCTTAATATTATTCCGTTGTGGATACATATCACAATTTCTTTATGCATTTAGCTAACAACGGACGCTTCAGTTGTTTCCACGTTGTGGCTACTGTAACCAATGCTGCTATAAACAGATAGCTTTCCAAGGCAGTGTTTTCACTTCCTTTAGATATATTCGCACAAGTGGGGTTACTGGATCATATGGTAGTTCTATTTTTAATTTTTTTAAGTATTTCTTTTTTTTCTTAACTTTATTATTTTGAGACAGATGGTGCGAGTGGGGGAAGGGCAGAAAGAGAGACAGAATTCCAAACAGGCTGCCAGTTGCGGAGCCTGACGCTGGCCCGGAACCCACCAAACATTGATTATGACCTAAGCCAAACCCAAGAGTCAGATGCTTAACCAACTGAGCCACCCAGAAGCCCCTCTATTTTCAACTTTTTGAGGGTCCCCCACACTGTTTTCCATAGTGGCTGCACTAAACTACAATCCTACCAACAGTGCACCAGGGTTTCCTTTTCTCCACATCGGTGCCAGCATCTGTCACCTCTTCTCTTTCTGGTGACAGCCACTCCGATGACAAGCATGAGGTGAGAGCTCACTGTGATTTTAATTTGTGTTTCCCTGATAACTAGTGATGGTGAACATCTTTTCATCTACTTGTTGGCTTTTTGTATACCTTCTTCGGAAAACTGTCTTTGTCCTTTTCGATTTGGGTTATTTTTCTTGTTGTTATTGAGTTGCATGAGTTCGTCATATATTTTGGATTAGCCCCTAGATATGTGGTTTGCAAACATTTTTTCCCATTCCGTAGGCTGTCTCTTCACGTTCCTGATGATTTATTTTGCTGTGCAGAAGTTTTCAGGTTTGGTGTGGTCACACTTGTTTTTGTTGCTGCTGTTGTTGTTTGGGTTTTAGTTAGCATACCCCCCAAAAATTATTATCAAGACCCACGGTAAAGAGATTTATTCCTATGTTCTCTTATAGGAGTTTCATGATTTCAGGTCTTACATATACGTCTCTAATCCACTTTGAGTTCATTTTCATGAGTAGGTAAGACGTGGGTCCAGTTTCATCCTTTTCCATGGGAGCAGCCAATCGTCCAGCACCATTTACTGAAGAGCGACATTTATTGTCTTTCCTCCACGGAGTGTCCTCGGATCCCTTGTCAAATATCAGTGGACCGTATATGCTTGGGTTTATTTTAGGCTCTCGATTCGGTTCTACTTGTCTGTTTTTATGCCTGTACCACACTATTTTGGTAACTACAGCTTTAGAGTAGAGCCTGAAATCAGGATGTGTGACGCTTCCTGCTTTGTTCTTTCTAAAGATTTCTTCAGCTGTTTGGGTTCTTTTGTGGCTCCAAGTGAGTTTTAGGACTATTTTTTCTACTTCACATTCATCTCTTACTTGCCTTTTATGTCCACTCTTGTTCACTGCCACATCCCCAGGGCCTCATGGCACAGTGACCGGACAAGTCGAAGGTGCTCAACCACTATTTGTTGAACGGATCTATGATCTTGTGAATGCCACCTCCCCTCAAGAGGTTCAGTTGCTTTTTTTAAATAATAAAATGCCACTTTAGGCAGTAGAAATCCACTCTAATTAACATTATTGGGAAGGGACTATTTTGTCAATATGAGGAAACCAAACTCAGGCTTCAGAAAGAAATGTTCCTAGATTTTTCCTCCCATGGATACTATTAACAGATCACAGTTACGAAAACGGCATATGTGGAAAACATTTTGCAAAGAGAGTCAGTCCACCCTGTGGTAGGTCTTCGTAGCTCCTAATAAGCAAAGGTCCCCCTGCATCTGTCCCAGACGGTTTTCGTCTTTGGCTGGAAGAAGCTATGGATCAAATCTGTGATGCCCTCCCTCCGGCACAGGTTGAAAACTTCAGTGTGTATATTTTGTATATAATTTAATTTTATTTCCTGCCCCTGTTTTCTCAATGTTGTGTCCCTTTACCTATTTTACTCTTTTACTCCATCTTTGAAAGTAATCTTAAACCCTGTTTTTAGAACAAGGCTCCTTATTCTAAAGGAAAGGAAAGAAGGAACTTCAATCTCCACTGAAGTCCTTCATGGGTGAATTACTAATTCATTCAGGCTCCAAAAGGGCTTCGAAGGCCTTTGGTCTTGGTTTCTTTGCAACTGTCACAAATGGTGACCTTACTACTCTCACCTGTTCCCATGAAATGCCATAGAGACATGTGACAATCAGCACTGAAGAGGCATAATCTATTCAAAAGTTTCCAAGTAACACAGTGATTATAAGAGACTGTCAAAACTGTTAAAAATCAGGAATACTATAAGAAAAGGGGAATTGTTTAAGAAACTGTATATGCTTCAAAGAAGGATACATTCTATAGCCTTAATTTGATGTATTTTGGTCTTTCAAGATTTTTGAAACTAATTATTACACTTGTAAAATGTTCAGGAAATGCTCAATTCAAGAAACAGAACTATTAGAGTCATTTCCAGTCCATTTCCCACCACAGCTCTAGTCAAAAGACAAAATGTATTATGTTTTTCCCAGTGGAATAACCAACTCAAGAAACTTTTAAGGTTTTATTTATTTTTATTTTTTAATGTCTTTATTTTTGAAAGTGAGAGACAGTACTAGTGAGGGAAGGGCAGAGAGAGAGGGAGACACAGAATCTGAAGCAGGCTCCAGACTCTGAGCTGTCAGCACAGAGCCCGATGCAGGGCTCGAACTCACAAATTGTGAGATCATGACCTGAGCTGAAGTCTGACACTAAGGTTTTATTTTTAAGTAATCTCCACCCCAACGTGGAACTTGAACTCACAACCCCAAGATCAAGAGTTGCATGCTCTACTGACTGAGCCAGCCAGATGCCCCTCAGGAAACTTCAATTATGGATACTTTTCCAAACACTCCTCTAGGGTGAGAGAAATAGGATATGGATCTCTTTGATTCTCATGGATCAGAGTGAATGGCATTATGCCCTCACTTTAAAATGAAAGCAACTTTAATCCTTCAAAAAAGACTGGCATTTAGCAGGTGAGAGAGCACTGGGCGTAATTAAACCAGTCATCTGTGTGCTTACCACCACCCACCAGCACCCACCAGTACCAGAATGCTATGTCTGAGTCCGTTACTGATCAAGTCCTCGCTCTGATTTTGACAAAGCTTAGTTTTCCTACAAGAGCCCTTCTTCCCCCTGGAGACTTCGTCCAAATAGTGCACTTCTTAAAAACCATTCACTTACAGGAGACACACTTCCGTAGTACATATCTAGCTGCACGTCATTTTTAGGTCTAATTCCCGTTGTATATAAACTCGGATGTTTTAGGTAACCTCTTTTAGATGGCTGGCTGCTATCCTTCCCCATAAAGGCCTGCTGCTCCTCACACCGAAAGGCGCAGACGATTTCCCTCTCCTTGAATCTGGGCTGGCTTTGACCAATCAGATGCGGCGGAACTGGCGCTGTGCCCGTTCCAAACTTAGTCTTTAGGAGGACTAGCAGCTCTCTTCCTCCTTCTTAAAAGACAACTTCTTAAAAGAAAGTTCTACTACTCGAGACCACTATGCCATAAGGAAGTCCAAACTAGCTATATGGAGAAGCCACATATTGAGAAACACCCCACCAGCCCACAGCTGGTTCCAGCCATCCTGGTTGAGGTACCACAATGTAAGTAGCCTTCTTGGACATTCCAGACTCTGCCGACAGCAAGTCAAGCAGAATTACCCCGCTGAGCCTGGATCAGATTTTAGAACTGTGAGAAATGAAAAATCACTGTCCTAAATCAACTAGGCTTTGGAGTGGTGTGTTACCCAGCAACAACTAACTGTAACAAGATGACAAGAGACTAAGAACATGTCCTCATTATCATACTGAAAAAACTGCTGTATTCATGAAAACATTTTCAAATACTAATCACAATACAGAGTTAGGACGGAAGCATTAAAGGGATACACGAAGCTGCAACTTGGGTTCCACATTTCCCTTTCTTGGGACATGTGTTAATGTCCTAAGAGGAGACAAGTAAAATAGAAAAAAAATGCCTGTTACTCTTCGAGAGTAGCTGTCAGTGGCTTCTCTTCCTCCAAATCACTGTACCGACCATTTTACATTTCAGGAGAAATATCACTCCATCCATCCATCCATCCATCCATCCATCCATCCATCTGCTGTGTCACTACTTTCTACCACCGGACACTGAACTAGCAGCTGAGACACCAACTTCAATGAAATACAGTTGCTCTTCCTATAAAGCTTATAGTCTGAAGACAGAGGAAGATGAAGAAATAAACTATCAGAGTGCCAGCACTACAGAGGAGTACAAGAGAAAGGGGCACAGAAGCACAGGCTGGCATGGAAGGAAAGAATAGGGGAATCCAAATCCAACAGGGAGGGGGAAAGGACATCGGGAAGATTTGCACCAAGGCAAAGACACTCAAGCTAAACTGTGTAGGATGAGTACAAGTTGTATTCAGTACAAAAAGGAAGAAGCTTGGGAGATAAACTTACCCTTGGAAAGTTAAACAAGCAAAATCAAGACATAATATATGAGATTATCTCTTTGCACACACACAAGAGACCCATTAAATCCTAGAACTACAAATATATCCTATTCCAAAGGAAAAATTGCCCAGAAGTCTAATTAAACTTGAATTAACACCAAAGAATTAAAAATCCCACCAACCTAGAGCCTAATCAATAGTTTTAACTCATCTGGGGAAAGAATGGGGCAACAGAAAGAGCCGGGCTTGCATGTCAGTGTTTTTATCACCATTTAAAAGCAAGGCTGAAATCCATCAGGCTGGGGTGCCCTGGGGCACCATGGACTCCTGGACTTGGCACCGATGAGGACCCACCTCTTGCTGTCCTCTGTTCCCAAGGTCTTCCCACTCACGGAGTCCAGCCTCACTAATCCACATGTTTATAAAGGAATTCCCATTTAGATTTTCCTAAGTAGAGAGAATGGACACAGCTACTAAATATATTCTGATCTGCTTATTAATTCTAGTTCCCAATGCTCATTATTAAATGCTATTTGGTTTGTTCTCCTGCAAGGTTATCTGCTACCAGTCAATTCTTGGAGCCTAAACAACTCTGGTCACATTGACCACACTCAGCCTCTGGACTTGCAAATCTAAGAGTTGATCCCAGAGCTTGGTGACTTATCAACTACAGCCCATGAGGCCCTGTCTGATAGCTCGTCAATCTCTGACTCCATAATCCCAAACCTCCTGCAGGCACATGTCCTACTTCCTCCCACAGGACTGTGGATTCCTGTGAGGGCAGGGGCGTTTCCTCCGGTCTGTATCTCTGGGCTAAGTAATCAATCAATGTTTCAAGAATGAATGAATAAAATAGTCAATGGAGACCAAAATAGAACTCTACTGAAAAATCATCGATTACTTGTATATAATTTTTTTTCTGTTATTACAGAAACTTCTCTGGTCCATTATGAAAACTGGCAAGGGAAGACTACAGCATAAATGAATGCTCTACTTTAATTTCTCCAAAGACTTTATTTATTAAAAGTCATATTTGGGTAATAGTCTACTGTATGCCAAATCGATTCACATTAAATTTCTGCAGTTTTATATATCTGGCTTATAACAGAGTCCCAATCAATACCTGGAGATTTATACTCAATGATTTTCTTTTCCATGGTTGTGGTATTCTCTTCTACTTTTCTATCAGTTAAAATCATATTTCTCCTCAAAGATGGGTCTGTATCCACTTTATATAAATCAATATCAAGGTGGACATTTAAAGAATATCACTCCCATTCCTATGTTTGAAAATAAATTATTTCCAGGCCACTGGGAGAGCTCAGCAGCTGCCTTCTTCTCTGTAGATCTCTACATTCGAAATGGGGAGGGGAGAAGCATTTCACTATGAAGCGAGATAAGACCTGCGAATTAAATCTAAACACAGCTAGCATCTCGGGCAACCATTTTGGATAGAAATCTCAGAGCGCAAAGCACAATTTAAAACAAAAGCCCTCTTCTAGCTACTAAGATAGTCTAGATTATTTTTAGTCAGTTACAGTCACTTAGGTTAAACGCTGGTAGTCTTGGACACACAGAGACCTTTCATTACCTCGGCCAAGTATGGACAGGAGTCTCACGAGGAATTCAAAAAAAAAGTCAGGAGTAACTGAAAAGAACAATTTAGAACTGCTAAAGGCAGAGAAAGGGGTGAAGTCCTCACCCAAAAGGCTTAGAAGGTGGCGCAAGGACACCCGAGGTCCCAGGTCCATCTTTAGGGGACTTTTTCTTTTAATGAAATAAGTTGAAGGAGTTCAGAGTTGCCCTCGGACCTGAAGAGAAACAGCAGCACTAACTCCAAGCTTAATTTAATGGAAGGACAAATGTCAAATAGATGTCTCTTACTTTAAAATCCTTTTTCTCTCTTGGTTGAAATGATTCCCTCCAAAGACTGGGGTCACTTTGGCAGCTAGGAGCCGTATCTGGATGTGTGGCCCAGGGAGGCAGGGCCGCGTGCCACCTAAAGGGACATACAGACGAACCATGCGGGGTGTCTCCTCATCTGGGCCAGCCCTGGGGCAACCGGCACTTCCCAACCCTCTTCTTCATCACTCACAGCTGCTCCCTGATGGCCTGCTCTAACTCTGGTTCTGCATCTTCAACTTGGAAGCTCTCTTTATGAATGGAATCCGTGACCCCAACCTGGCCAGAGCTCTGTCTTCTCTCCATCAGGGCCGGCCACGCAGCCACCCTGACCCCCTGAAGCTGGGGTCCCAGGAAGCTCTTGTTTCAACCCGCAAGAAATGTGAGGTGAACCATTTAATTAAACTTCCTATGGAAGAATCAGAGAAGTGATACTGGAAAGGGGTTTGAAGTGAGAGCCAGGAAACCTGAGTGCTCATCTGAGCTCGGCTCTAACTAGCTGTGTGATGTTGGGGGGAGTTTTAACTTTCCTCGTCTGTAAAATAGAGAGTTTCTTAAGGATCTCCAGGCTTCCTTTGTAATTTAAAAATTCCACAGTTCTGTGAACATGGAATACTAAGGCCATCTCTCTCAAATGGCTTATTATCTGTGCTTTGAGAGAAACTAAAAGACATCCAAAAAAATAAGACGAATATTATGTCTGCATTGACTGATTACCCCATTTATTTTTATGAAAGGAATCGTTGGATGAGGAGGGCAGAGTCACTTCGGGGACTTAAATAAATATAGGGTAAGTTTTAACAGAGACATGCTTTTGTGTCCCTATTTCTTCACTTTTCCGACCCTCCCAACCCATACGGCACTGCACTTTTTATTAATCACTTTAGAATGGGCATTAAAACTATAACAAAACAACTCTCTTAATTCCTGGTGGGAAGCATGCATAGCCAAGGCTGTTTAAAATATCCTATTTTATATGATTTTAATTAAGAGGCTGAAACCAGAGGCCCACCCTTCCCCTGGGACCCTGCGAACAATGAGCTGGAGACAAGATCCCAGAGCAGTGGGTGGGCTGCGGCGTGAGGCGGCCGGCGGGCGTCCGCACGCGGTCCCCCCATCTCTCCCGTGCCAAGGAGCACAGGGCTGGGAGTGTCCGCCCTCAGACAGAAAAACAAACATCACAGGCGGCCCAGAAGGCCGTGCGGGCCTTGAAACAGGAAGAGATGGCTTCTTGAGTGTTCTGAGCAGAACGCCTCTGAAGAGTTACAAGAGGTGAAAAAGGTTCTCCTCAAGAGGAGGTAACTGGTCAGTTGGGCACATGGCGCAGGAAGTCAAAGTGAGGGAAATTTCCTGGGTGCCTGGGGTCTTACCTCTAAGATGGGCTCTGAGGCCTGCAGACAGCCCGAGGTCAGAGACGGGGGCCCGAGGCTCACTCTGACAGATATGACCTGCTGGACAGAGAAGCCCACCAGGTCCCAGGGGTTGGTCAGCTCCCATCTACCTCTACACAAAAATGTGGACTCCCTCTGCTTAGCAGTTAACCTACCCTGTTTGTAATTCCATACAGAGCCTCCTATACTTGTGTTCATTTTTGTGTTTGTTTGAATTCCCTCGGTAGAACTCTGCCTTCAAACCTTTGAGGGTTTAATGCATTTGCAGAGAAACAGTACTTTGATCTTCCAGGAGAAGGGCGACCTTGGGGTGTGGTGGGAGGGGCCAGCACTCGGGGAGGGGAGGGAAGTGGATGCTGCCAGAAATCAAAGCCCAGGCGGCCTGGGGAAGACAGCTCTTCAGGCTGGCGTCCCCCGGCCTGGCCCATCTCCTTCACTAAACAAGCAGGCCCGGGGCTGAATTTATATTGTGCTCGACTGCGCCAAATGGAAAGCATCCACTTCAATGTTCTAAAGTTATCTTGGCTTTGCAACTACTCCCTGTTAGACAGGCAGCTCTCAACACCTCCTTCCTTTCGTCTCTAGGCCTGAGCCAAACTGCACGGTACCTCACGCGTCTGTGAAGTTATGTCCCTTTATATCATATGCTGGAAACCGGCCTTGGTCGCATCTGTCTGTGCATGAAACATCACTCCTAGACGGCTCTGGGGACGTTTCTGTGACTTATCGAGCACGGCGTAATGGCACCTTTCCAAATGTCTGGCAGACGCATTTGTTTCAGAGCAGATGACTTGCTTTGAGAGGATTCAGTCCCAAGCCAGGCTGGAAACTAAAATTCATGCAGGGCGTTCCCCACATCTCACTGCGGAGATCATGTCTTGGTGTCTTGGCGGCTGACCCACAGCGTCCTATTAACATCAGACAATCCCATTTTCAGTTTCCTGAGAACTCTCAATGCCGCATTCACCAATAATTAAGAAAATGGACAAAGCATGGGACAGGGCAAGGGTCTAAAGAAGGAACCCTGTTTAGGTTTCTGGAGGGATTTAGCAAAAGACCACTCCCAAGGGACCCATTAAAACCCTGCCAGGGCGGAGCCACGCTGAGGGCCATCTCTCCCTCACAGCTCCTCCTCGCTGGCCCTTGCAAGCCCTCGGGGCTCCCGCCCTGCACCGCCCATCTCTGTTCACTCAACAGTGCCACCGGTATGCTGCCAGTGACTCTCCTTGCCAGACAGCCCCATGACAGTGCATGGATCCAGGATGCTCCCGCGTGGTCTCAGGGGAGCACCCACACCCCTATGCCCACCTCCCCTCCGCTGTCCCTCCTACCCGTTCTCTGCACACCTGCCAGTCATCTCTCTAAAACTCCCATCTGACAGCACCAGGCCTTGGCTGCCATCCTCTCCATGACTCCTCGCTGCCGCCAGAATCAAGTCCACGCCCCTCAGCAGAACCCAAGCCCACAGCCGAGCAGCTGTGACGACTTTTCGCGGCTCCCCTGCCCTTCCTCGGCCCTGCAGCAGCACATGGGAACTTCTGACTCCCTCAGGCATCAGACCACCAGCCTGGCGGCCTGGAGACGCTCGGACTCCGCTGCTCACCCTTGCTTCTCCGACCCGGAAGAACACCCGGCACATTGTGAATGTTTGCTGAGTGAATGGGCGGCAGAGATTTCAAAATGGGAATTGTTTAATTCAATCGTAAGATCGCTCAGGGCTCCAAAGTAGATGGTGTCTCAGAACTGGTGAGACACCAGGTGGCTTCTGTCTCTGCATAATGTCCTGTTTCCTAAAATGTCATGTACATTTATAAGTGTCAGTAGACCTTTGAGAGCCATAAAAATTTCATTCTACTTCCTTCTCAAATCCCCAAAATTATACACTACATAACTGCCCAAATGCAGTAAACTATAACCAAACAAGTGAAAGGTTCAGGACCCTTCACGATGAGACTCATCCATTAAGTTTGGTTTTTAGAGATTTAGTTTTTTAGAGATTTAGTCTGGTTTATTTTGGTTTGGTATTTGACGCATGTTTTTGTCACCAGTGCATAAGAGAGATGGGGGGAGGGGTTATCCAGAACACTTGGGGGCTATGTGGCAGGTCGAGCTTCCCCAGGGGTCAGGGGCTCTGCTTGCCTCACATCAGCACATGACCAGCCTCAAAAATGAATGGATGTTACATAAACAGGAAGGAGACTGCTTCCTAGGCTCTCAACTCCCTCCCTGCCAACTGACGGACAACAGCCAGGTGTGCAAAGAGCTTTCCGGAATGGTGGTGTCTCTTTGGATTGTTGTATATCTTGGAGAACCCAAATTTTAGGGCAAATGTTATTTCTGAACAACAGATTAAGAAAAGTGAGTGTTAAAAAGGCTTATCATGGGGGCGTGTGCGTGGCCCAGGCGGTTAAGCATCCGACTCTTGGTTTTGGCTCACGTCATGATCTCATGGCTTGTGGGTTCAAGCCCCATGTCAGGCTCTGAGCTGACATTGCAGAGCCTGCTTGTAATTCTCTCTGTCCCTCCCTGCGAGCTCTCTGTCAAAATTAACAAACTAAAAAAGGTTTTAAAGCAAAAAGAAGGCTTGTCACTTACCCCAACATCCAGATTAGTGACAGAGAGACCTGGGGCTAAAACCTTGGGTCACATGACTAAGCCTTGGGTCCTGCCTGGATAGCACCTACCATCCCTCTGACTGACTTGTGTTCCATTGGGTAGCACTACCTTGAGGAAGGTATGAGCAAGCCCAGGTTCTTGTTCCCCAGCTGTGCAGGCTCTGCAGGTCCTTTTCTAGAATGCACTTTGAGTTGCTAAAAAGACCGCACGTTTGTGTGAACACCTGGCATGATGAATACGCTTTACATTAAAACGTGGCTCTTCCTTACATGTCCCAAGATACCGGTGAGCTGCCCTCTCAGGAAGGCACACTCGCTCACGCTCACCACTCACGTATGCATCAAGGAGGACTCCTGCCAAGGCCCTCCATGCGTTTGCCTGTGCGGCGGCGCTCGGTCACGTCAGAGCGTCAGGCCTCCGCTCCAGCTCCTGGGACGCCACCCAGAAGCTCATATTAAACACAGTGGAGCAGAGATAACGCCGTGCAGATAAAATGCTAAGCAGATGAGGAAGCCGAGGAGGTCTGGCCTCAGGGCGCTGCGCTGAGCTTCCCTACTCTGTCCTCTCTGGATCTCAGGCACACGTTCGCATGCATGCTCAGCACACACACTCGCACGCACGTTCACATGCAGGTTCAGCACACACGCTCAGCACACACGCTCACACGCATATTCACACCCACGCTCACATGCACGTTCAGCATGCACACTTGCACATACACTCACACACGTTCACATGCACACTCAGCACGAACATTCACACACACATGCACGTTCACACACGCTCAGCACACACTCGCACACACATTCACATGCACGCTCACCATGTACATTCACCCGCATGTTCACACACACACTCAGGGTGCTGCTGGACGCTCAGAGCAGCACACACTCAGCAGTGTCCAGGGTCTGCCAGCCAGCCTTTCTAGAAAAGGGGGGAGCAACGGACACGGCAGAGCCTTCTGGGTTGTAGGAACCACAGTGATTTTGAATTTCATAGGATGATAAATCCATCTGATAATTCTGAGGCCAAAACCTAGATCTGCTCTTTAAGGACTTTTAGGTTTTGTATCATATTGTGCCTCCTTCTCTCCCACTCTCCTGATCTCCCACCTCAAGATAGTTTTACATTTACAGATAAATACGATAAAGAACGATACTCCGTGTAAATAAATCTCCACCTGCTTACACAGTCTTAGGATATCACCTTGACCTAGAACTTCCTTTTTGTCTGTTAGCTGTGTTTAATAACCCGGGACAAATACATTAATACATAGATAATATTGTTCCCCTCTCCCTAACTGCTTACAAGTCTGGTGTACGCTTACTCACTTCTACCAATTATGGGACACTCACCATTCTCTTTGAACTATGTAAAATGTGAGCTAAACATTATTTTTTAAAAAGCAAAGAAGACGATTTGAGGAAGGGAGGGAGGGAATGTGACCTGACGCAGGGAATACACGCACATAACAGTGGGCTACTAGACTATCCAGCATCTTCTCCTCTACGTGAGAATCAAATCTTAGATTCACTTATGCAGGTGTGTGCGTGTGTGTATCATCTTTCATCTGGTTATTTATGTAGTTAACATCAATCCCCTATTTGATCAGAAGCTTTCCTAAGCACTGTGCAGTGTTTCTAATAAAAATCACGTCATGTGGAGTGTGCTTCAGTGAACAAAAGCTATTTCCCTGGCCAGGCTGTATTGAGGAACAATGAGGAAAATAGCTAGTGTGCTTTGTAAGCACAGAATCAATCTGACAAGCCTTTACGTGAATGGTTTTGCAGCGGGTACCTCAGTTCCCCAAGTTACCCAGCACCTGCGTTTTGCATGAATGTCCCCACCCCCTAACACAACACAGGACAGCATGTCCATCACGTCTCCTAGCGTCATATGCCACAGAGCACAGCATGCACCCTCCACTGACAGAGCATGGGGCTGCTCTGCCCATAAAAGAGCCTGGGAACCAGAGGGACACTGTGGTCAGAGAGGAAGACCGGAACGCCCACCATGGCCGAACCTCACTGAGAGCAGCGGTGGTCACAGCAGACCAGCCTCCTACCCTCCAAGGCTGTCACCTTCATTCAGAAAGCATGGCACAAATCAAAGTTCATTATGGTTCCTCAATATATCTCTGTGGTTGCTAACGGAGAATCTCGTAGAGAAGCTGTTTTTCACAAGTGATTTTCACCTTCCCCAATATAATACTGAATTGGCACAGTTCCAAGACTGATATTCCTTTAAGTTCGTTTAGCTGAGCAAGATTTTAAACAAATTAGGAACAGTGTTCCTAAAGCATTTTCTTTTCCTATTGCATTTTCAATAAGAAAAAAAGATTGCAATGCAAGGGGCTGAAAAATCCATCTCAAGCTTAGATTAAATACTCAAAATAGTCATTTGATCTATACCTTAAATTACTTCTTTTTAAAAAAAAATTTTAATATTTATTTGAGCCAGAGACAGAGCATGAGTGGGGAAGGGGCAGAGAGAGAGACACACACACAGAGAATGTGAAGCAGGCTCTAGGCTCTGAGCTGTCAGCACAGAGCCCAAAGCAGGGCTCGAACCCATGAGCCGTGAGATCATGCCCGGAGCTGAAATTGGACACTTAACCAACTGAGCCACCTAGGCACCCTGATGTATAACTTATTTCTTTTTTCTATTATTAATTTTTTAATGTTTGTTTATTTTTGAGAGAGACAGAAAGACAGAGTGCAAGTGTGGGAGGGATAGAGAGAGAAGGAGACACAGAATCCAAAGCAGGTTCCAAGCTGGGAGCTGTCTGCACAGAGCCTGACGCAGGGCTTGAATTTACGAATCTCAAGATCATGACCTGAGCCGAAGTTGGATGCTTAACCGACTAAGCCACCCAAGTGCCTCGTATCTCTTATTTCTGTTTGACTCTGTGTATCATGTAAGTTCAATAGCCCCAGCAGCTGGGCTTAACGTTTTTAATCTTTAACTGTCCAAATTTCTATCGAACGATTTAGTGCTTCGTTACATGTTGATTCATGTTACCCATGAGCCATCCAAGGTCACCCATGCCATGATCCATGGTGACCACCAAACACCCACCTGGGTGACCTCAAACACCAAAGAGCCCCTTCTCCAACCGCCACCTTGTACCCCTCTAACTACCCACACCAAGCATTTCTGACTGTTCACCCACAAGGTCCTCCACTGCCTTCTTTTCTCAGTCTAACCTGCATCTCTAAAGACTTCCCATCTGTCCAAGAGTCCAGGGGAAGCCATTTTAGGACCTCAGATGCCTCACTTGGGCCCAGCAGTGAGCTCCTCCCCCCCCCACCCCGCCTCGCCACATTCCCATTTGTTTTCTCTTCTTAGTTCTCAAGCATTGCTATCCCCAAAAAGGCTGTTTTCAACAAAATCCTAGGTGGAGGAGCCCACTCTCGGTTGGTGATTCATATATTCTCATTCTCTCTCTCCCTCTCACTCATTTATTCCACTCAAGTGTTGAATTCCTGCTCCGTGTCATGTGTTTCTAGGTGCTTGGGAAACATCCGTGCACGAGACTCAGATCCCTGCCCCCACAGAGCTCACATGAATAGATAGATAATTATGTTGGAAGTGGATAAATACTGTGGTGAGAAAAAATTAAGCACAGAGAAGACTAGGAATGCCAAAGGGGGCCAGAGAGTAGGGCAGTCGCTGAGGACCTAAGAAGGTGCGATTTGGCAAAAGGAGGTGAGAGACAGCTGGGCAAAGAGGGCGCTGGCAGAGGGGAAAGCCTGAGAAAGGGCCCTACAGCAGGGGACGGCCCAGAGTGAAGGAGGAGCCCCCACAGAGGCCGGGTGGTGCAGCAGAGTGGGAAGACAGTCAGGAAGACAGTGGGTAGACAAGACCACGGCAGCCCTTTGGGCCATTATAAGGTCTTCATAGAAGGACTCTGAATGCAGGAGTAGTATCATCTGACCTACCTTCTAAACTGATTTTAAAACTACTCTTGCTATTCTCTTAGGATAAACTGGAAAGAGGCAAGGTTAGGATCTGGAAGACTTGATAGGAGACCTGTATTAGCCAAGGAGAGAAAAGATGAGGGCTGTGGCCATGGCTACCGCAGTGGAGGAACTAATCGATGCCTCTTACTACCACAGTACTCTTACTGTCACCCCCTCTTCATCCCATCCCCTGGGATTCCAAGCCCTCCTGATTGCCCCACCTCCCCCTCTGAGCTGCACCCACTCTGCACCAGCCTGACACTGGCCCCTCAGCCCAACCCACCTCTACATTTCTCAATAGCTAATCCTCTCCTTGCCGCTGGGAGATGGAACTCTCTCTCCGTCTTCCCCCACAGACCCCTAATTCCACCCCAAGACCCCCACAGAGCCCTGTTTCAAAGCACATCCCTGTAACACTGGCATCTTCAATGTCTATCCCCTTCCTGGACTTCCCTTCTGAGCTCATTCTCTCATTTTCCCAGTCCTGATAAACCTCTTGTTATTACTCTCAGCCACCATGATTCCTTCTCTCTACCATTTAAAACTAACACCTACTCACGTTGTCAGCCCTGGCCAGAGACTGTCATCGCAGGAGAGACGTCCTAGGTACTAACTCCCCACCTCATTAGGAGGAACGTGAGACTATCTACCCTTTCTGCCTGCTTCTTCAAACTCTTCTTGCTGCCTCCCAGGACCCTGCAGTGTTCCGGCTCTATCCCTACTTTCTGCCTCTGCTTCCTGCCCCCCTCCTCCCTAGGTAAAGGCACCCCCAAGATCCAGTACCCACAGAGGTACACCCATGCCCTTGGCCTCGGGTCGCTGACACACATTTCTATGGGTGAGCCAAATGAATGAATAACCCGGCTTTTCTCTCCGGCTGCACTTCTGCATTTCTAACCACTAAAAGGACTCTTAGCACCTGGATGTCTCGCTAGCTCTAACTTCATACTTCTAGAATAAATTCCTATGGACTCCACCTCTCTCATGATACTGCTCACATTCTCCTTCTTATTACAAGTATCCAGTTATTGGGCCACCTGGTTGGCTCAGGTGGTTAAGTCGAGTCCGACTTCGACTCAGGTCATGATTTCACAGTCCGTGGGTTTGAGCCCCACGTCGGGCTCTGTGCTGACAGCTCAGAGCCTGGAGCCTACTTCACATTCTGTGTCTTCCTCTCTCTGTCCCTCCCTCGCTTGCTCTCTGTGTCTGTCTATCAAAATAAAATAAAGACATAAATTTTTTTAATGTATCCAGTTATTATCTAAGTTTTGAGCAATTTTAAAGCAGGAATCCTGTCTTATATTTATAGCCTAAGCATCTCACGAGGCTGAGCCCTTTGCAGAAGGAGGAAAACTTTCGATTATGAGCTAAACAAATAATATTCTTCAACTCCACTTGTCGGTTCCATCCAAAAAATAAGCTTTTAGGACATATTTGATAATGAAAGTATGACCTGTCCCTGTTTTCTGTAAAAGTCATCACTTGAACTAGAATTAAAATTCCCATCTCCTGAAGGTCTGGCCAATGTCAATTTAGAAATATTATTTATCCAGATTTTATTCAGGTGGGTTCAATCCTCGACATGAACTAACATCCCAGAAACCACGATGCTCACAGTAAGTTACACTGTCAGCCACTGAATTCCCTCTGACAAAAATTTCGAGGAATTTGTCAAAAGAACATTTTTCAATAAAAAGCTCAAAACAAAGTACTGAGATTTGTTTTTTGGCAGCATATAATAAAAAGTGAGGACAAAACATTGTGGAAAGAATTTTTTCTTTTCAAAGGAGCAGATAGGAAATGAGATCAGGGACTTCCAGGCCCTTTGTGAGGAACGGGGCCTGGCTTCCTTTTCAGGCCTGTGGTTCGCAGATCATTATCAGTCTTGTGTAAGTAGAAAAGGAAAAGAAACAGAGGACAAATAAAAATCAGGATGTTATTTAAAGGGAAATGGATTAACCACATTTTTCTATACAATGCTGAGAAACACTCGAGGATTCTCCTGTACCTAAACATTTCCCAAAATGAAAATTTCTAGGATGGATTATTAATCCTCTTTCCTGAGTGCTTCTATCTTTCCTTTTAAATTCTCTGGTGAGGGCATATGATGTTGATACTAAACCATGAAATATCAGCGGGAAGAGCACCCAAGGCACTTCTCCTCACCCTGACTTCCAACAACTGTAAGGATGACAACAATTTCGCATCCATATAGCACGGGAGTCCTGCAACCACACGCTGTTGTTTTTAATTGTGATAAATTATCCACATAAAATTTACCATTTAAACCATTTTTAAGTGTCCAGTTCAACAGCATTAAGAAAATTTTCAGGGCGCCTGGGTGTCTCAGTTGGTTAAGTGTCTGACTTCAGTCCAGGCTATGATCTCACAGTTTGTGAGTTTGAGTCCTGCGTCGGGCTCTGTGCTGACAGCTCGGAGCCTGGAGCCTGCGTCAGATTCTGGGTCTCCCTCTCTCTCTGCCCCTCCCCCACTCGCACTATTTCTCTCTCTGTTTCTGTCTCCGTCTCTCTTTCAAAAATAAATAAACATTAAAAAAAATTTTTTAAAAAGAACATTTTCACTGTGTGCAGCCGCCCCCACCATCCACCACAGAACTCTTTTCATCCTGCAAACTCGAAACTGTACCTATTAAAGTATGAGTCCCCTTCCCCCAGCTCCTGCCAACCCCCACTTGACTTCCTGTCTCTATAAGTGTGATGATTCTAAGTACCTCGTGTCAGTGGAATCATACAATATTTGTCTTATTTGACTGTCCTATTGACAATCAAGATTCATCCATGATGTAGCACATCAGAATTTCCTTCCTTTTTAAAATTCTTTTTAATGTTTATTTTTTGAGAGACACAGAGACAGAGAATCTGAAGCAGGTTCCAGGCTCTGAGCTATAAGAACAGAGCCCGACGCAGGGTTCAAATTTGCCAATGGTGAGATCATGACATGAGTCGAAGTCAGATGCTTACCTGACTGAGCCACCCAGGCACGCCAGAATTTCCTTCTTTATAAGGCTGAATAACACCCCATTATATGGATATGCCCCACTGTGTTTATCCACACATCCACGGATGGATACTTGGGTTGTGTCCAGCTTTTGGCTGTTGGGACTAATGTTGCCATGAGCACCGGTGTGCAAGGATGTCTAGGTCTCTGGTTTCAATTCCTTTGCATACATCTCTGGAAGTGAAATACGATACGCTCTTTCTATTTCTTCCACACAACTTCTACCCCTTGTTAGTTTACACCACACACCAAAAACTAATTTTTGTGAACATACTCATCACTACCTTCCCCGTGATCCCCTCATTTCACATACCCGCACACGCCCCAGCGAGCTGTGTAACAGGCCAGGCACAGCAGCTCTCGAGCAAGCTGCAGGTTCAGTCACGAAAGTCCCCGCCACCGGCGTCACCTGGTAAAGGACTTCCAGCTAATGGGGAACCGTGACTGGAAGTGGATTTTAAAAAGAAAAGATGGCGGCTTTTCTGTGTATCTGACAAGAAGAGGGGCAGTCCTGGGTGTTACTCTGAGTTATGCGGGGACAGGTCGTTTCTTCAGCAAAAGTCAACTTACACTTCCTGATCTAAGGCATCCTAACAATAAAGGTCATCACCTCTGTCTAACTGACTTTTCAGGTTTACCTACAATGTGCCCAAGTAAAAGTAACTCCTCAGACTCTCACCAAGGAAACTTGATAAGGTCACAAACTTAAGAACAATAGTTTCTACCAAACCACATCACACTGATCTGGCAACAAGGTTTACACACCTAGTCGTGGCCCTTCCACACGTGCCCAACGGTGTTCATATCACTCCATGAACCAGAGAAAACTACCGATGTCCCTAACAGTTTTACTGATTCTGAGTGGAGCCAGCAGCACCAGACCTTCGCATCCAGAGTGCGGAGATCACTGGGATGGAGGCCGGCTGGGAGGACTGGGATGCACACCCAGCGCTTGCGCCTCCAAGGGGCCACAGCACAGGCGGTGACTTGAACGCAAAAGGCATATGAAGCCATTAGTGAAAGGCCAAGACAATGAACTTAGATATAAATGTATATGGTGTGGACAGGAAGTATTAGAGGAATTAAGAAAATGGGGGGGGGAGTCACTGTGGACTTGAACAGCTTCAGAGGACAATGGATGTGAAGTGGCCTCCGAAGGGTGAGAAGGTTCTAGAAGGATGGAAAAGAAATGAAGATATTGGCGGCAAGGAGAACCATGAAGTCAAGGCAGAGATGGAACAGAACAGACCCTAAAGCACAGGGCTGATTCTGAAAGAAGAGCAGCCGGCTAGTGAGCGATGTAATGGCCACACACTCCTGCCCCTGGCCTGGCAGGTGACACTTGATGTCATAAATATGCTGAGGGCTGGGAGCCGCCATCTTTTCTTTTTAAAATCCACATTGACTCCATGCCTCTCAGGTTATTTTGTCTGTTTCTTTTAAACACTTTCCTTCCACCTTTCAGTAAGTATATTTAACAACAACAATAAATCAACAACAAAAAAGTAATATATAGATAGATAGATCTTCTCTACGTAAGACTCATTTTCAGAGAACACAGATATACTTAGAAGCTGACCAATATCAACACATGCCCTGCTCTAGAACTATATGAATGTGTCACCACTATCCATACTTGTATTTTAGCAAATTATCATTTTGCACAAACTTATTTTAATAGTTAACTAATATTGTTTAACTAGCAAGCATGGCCATGCTATCTTTTTTCCATATGGAATACTTTCTCCTGATCTAATTGTTCCCTCTGCCTATAACACAAGGATAATTCCTTGTATTATTCTATTCTACCCAAAAATAGAGGGACAGACGGAGGGCATCTGTGACATCCTAAGACATCCTGCTCAGTCAGCTAAGTAGACAGGTATTAAAATCACCAAAATAATCTGGCTAGAAAGCACAGTATAAATGGTCTTACCTAAATAGAATATAGGAACCTCCAGGATAATAAATAATAATACCCAAATTTAAATGGAGCCCATCATAATTACAGGGATAGGGATGAAAGCTGAAATGGAAGCTCCTTAATCTTTGGAAAAAACTTTCCCCACACAGAAAATAACACTTACTTATTCCATCTTGGCCAGTAAAATGTCAGTGAGTGCTTTGCCTTTTCTAGAATATTTATCCCTGGTATCTCCAGAGAAATAGTTACAGGCAAAGGGACAAAGGAGTTCTCCTCAAAGTTTCAATCATCTGATTCTACAACTGCTTGAGTATACAAATTCCTTGTCGCTGAGATAAAAGATGATACTAAATTAACTGTATATTTCATTTTATTTAAATCCAAGTCAGCTAACATATAGTTTAATGTTGGTTTTAGGAGTAGAATTTAGTGATTCATCACTCACATACAACACCCAAGGCTCATCACAAGTGCCCTTCTTCATGCCCATCCCCCATCTACCCATCCCCCCACCCAACTCCCCTCCAGCAACCCTCAGTTTGTTCTCTGTATTAAGATAAATTAACTGTACCTTATTTCTTTGGTTTGCTTGCTTCTTAAATAATTGTATCTCAGGCGGCAAATACAACTTTGCTTCTAGGTTGCAAACACTCAGAATAACCTTTGTTACTCACATGACAAAGATACATACTTCATGCTCCGAGAAACTTGAGATAACCTTTAGCTTCCTCAGAGCACTCTACAGGAAAAATATGTCAACATGAAGTATAGTTTGTAATCGTCTGACTTAACTTCTCATGCGAATAAATTTATTGCCAAGATCAGAAGTGAAAGACATCATTCTTAGATTTCCATTTATTTGTGCCGTCTGAATAGTGTACTCGTGCAACGAGGTTTTCAAAGCATTGTATTTTTAGACATGATCTGAAACCATTTATCACTGGAGGACACTCCGGCAGCAGCATCACACTAACGGTCAATGCCACTTCCATGGCCTTCCTGGTTTTTCAGGAAGGAATGAAAGTATAATCATTTTCTTCACATGTATCTTTAGCAAGTTAAGATCAAAGTGAACATTTGTAAGAATTCCCACCTTTCTTATAAACTGGAGTCTTTCAAATTTGGTGAAACAAAAAGCGTCAAGGAATATAATTTAACAATGGTTATTAACATGGATGTTTCTAAAGACAATGCAGTAGGCACAGAACCATGTGTGGTGAGTTATGTTCTGGGGAACAGGATCAGAGAGAAAGTGGTGGGGGAGGCTTTTAATCGTCAGTATTTCAACAGTGCCTATTCTGTTTTGTTTTATAAGTACTTAGTGCTTTTTAAATTAAACAACAAAGAACTAATGAAGCTTTAAAATAAACAAGGCAGCTCAAGTCACAGAAGACAGGGCTGGGGTGGGAATAGCACTGGGTAGAGAAGCATCAAGGCAGAAAAGGAGGAAATACCAGGATGAGGTCCTAGGAGAGCAAGGGAAGTCACCAGAACCTCCAAAAAGGCTGAGGTGACTCCAAGTTGCCAGGCATCTAACACCATTGGGGTCCTATTCTCGCTCCTCACTGTCCTCAAAGCTCCTGTGGGTCCTTCAAGCAACAATCCAGAGAGCAGCTCACAGAAGGAGCCATGCCAGGGACTCTGCTGACAGCTGCTGGGATCCAAGAACTGTGCCGCTTCAGAGAGATAGATGGCAGGACCTTCCGAGCCACCCCCAGGCCTTCTCTGGGTGCCCGCACACAGGTCAGGGCACTCTCACAGCTGTTTCCCAAAGTGCCATTATGAAAGGACACGTGACAGGGGCGCCTAGGTGGCTCAGTCGGTTAGGCATCCGATTTCGGCTCAGGTCATGATCTCATGGTTCATGAGTTCAAGCCCCGCGTCAGGCTTGGTGCTGACAGCTCAGAGCCTGGAGCCCATTTTGGATTCTGTGTCTCCCTCTCTTGCGGCCCCTCCCGCCCTCATGTTCTGTCTCTCTCTCTCCTCCAGAAATAAATTTTAAAAATTAAAGAAATTTCTTAAATAAATAAATAAAAGACACATGACAAAATCCTCCACTGTCCCCCAGCAAATCCCCTCCTTAAGGGCTAAGGCACTTGGCAAAAACCTTAAATCTCTCTTCAAAGCTCCTAAGACACTGGAGGCATTTGTGTCCATTAAATCAGCCCAGAATATAGCACCTGTATGCAAAATATAACACAGAATCTCACACACACATATATATTTGTTTTTTACATTTGCTGTATGCATATGTAAATATATATGATACATATTCATATCTGTGTATATGTATGCAAAAATAATGCCATTTAAAAAAAAATCAACCCATAAAGGAATGCCTGGAAACACAGAATGACATAACTTTTCTGTCTTAAATAACATCTGCATCTTTTACAAATCCTAAATTAACTGAGCAAACAAATCAGCAGATGATACAGAACTGCTTGTGAAGACGGAGCACACGGCCCCGTGGGAGGTTCTCTACCTGGAAGTCATCGTAAGGGAAGAGCAGCATCTCCCTCAAGCCGTCGTTCAGGATCTGTGTCTTCTTCTGGACGATGACATTTTCATAGTCCAGTGGTTCGATCAGCTTCGGCTTTGCCTGGAAGGTGAAAACATAAGCCACTGACACATTCTTATCGATAAATGCAATTTCTTGAAATTAAAGAACTTTTTGTACGTTTCACGCTTTCCACTCTGCTTCAACGTTCATTTTGCTACAAGGAAGAATTGGGAATGAGAGAAAAGTCATTTTCAAAGGAAGAGAAAACACTTCCTGGTTTTGTAGCTACAGTCATGCTTATTTAGTTACTAAAGCACAGAGAAGGCTATGAAGTCTGGTAGGACTTCCAGCTGTGTCTTGGGTCACCCCTGCATAGGTCAGTCGCTTTCCAAGCCTAGACTCCGCCAGAACTGCCCCTGCTTAGGGGTGCAGCCATGGTCTGTGGTGAAGGCTGGGTGTCCATAGTGACACCCTTCTTGGCCGGGGCTTAAAGCATCCGCAGGGCTCACTATTTCACATAAGGCTCTATGGAACTCTTCTCAGAGGATCAAAATACCCTGTCTCCTAAAATATTTGTACCTAAACATATAAAAGTGTGAGCTGGACCCAAACCAGGCAAGTGGGGGCGGGAGGACCGAATCACTTAAACCAGGGCTTGTGGGCACCTCCTCAGCGGGTAGGGGATGAGCATCTGTACCATGCCCTGAGCAGAAGAAAGAGGGCAAAGAAATGAGAGAACATGCCTTTTCTGACCACTTCCAAAGTTAGCCTTTTCAGTAAAAATCTCCTCTACTGCCAGTCGTTGCCATGGTATTTACTGATCACCTCCCACGTGAAAGGCAGGCACTACTAACTGGGTAGATCTGGGATAAAGATACATATTCAACTACCTCACGGTCTGCCAAGTGATAAAGCAGGCATGCACACGCACACACACACAACACAATGTTCTCAGAAGTAACAAAGTCCACTGTATCAACAGTTGCTTCAACATTATTTTTTTAACTATTAATAAAAATCATTTGACTCCATAATCTCAACACATGGTATATAGATTTAAATGACAATAAATACATAGGAAATGTATTAAGGACATCTGGGATGTGGCATCACATTGGGAATTGTGACTGAGGGTGCTACATGTTCCCCCAAATCAGTCTCCCTTCCTTCTAGGTACAGTTGGACTACATTTCCAGGCCTCCCCGTGTGTCCTCTGGCCAATGGCATGTGAGGGGAAAGGGTGTGGCCACTGCCAAGACTCGACCAGAAAAGCTCTCTGCTAGAGACCGTTGTGTCCTTCCAAAATTCATATGTTGAAACCTAATCCCCAATGGTGATGGCTGTAGGGAGTGGGACCTTTAGGAGGCGATTAAGTTATGACGGTAGAGGCCTCATGAATTTCAATTAAAAATCTAAGCGACCCCAGAGAGCTCCCTTCTGTCATGTGAGGATGCAGTGAGGGGCGGTGGTCTATGAACCAAGAAGTGGGCTCTCTCCAGACACCAAGTCTGCCTGTGCCTTGACTGTAGGCTTCCCAGCCTCTAGACCTGTGAGAAATAAATCTACTGTTTAAGCCACTCACTCCGTTATATTCCGTCCCGGCCACTCTAAGTGACTGAGACAGCCCTCCCTCCCGTCTCCCCTCTGCCATCAGAATCCACCGGGTCGAGCACAGGACGCAGGAGGCCTGAGGACAGGATAAAGCCCCAAGACAGAAGGAATCTGGATCCTGAATCACCCAACAGAAGGCTGCTGCTTAACATAGGTGCTGAAATACCCTGTGAGCAAGAACTGAAGCACCCACTGTGTTAAGCCACTGAGATTCTAGAACTGTTTAAAGAGGCGGTCAGATTGTTCCACCTAACATACATATAAATGTTCATACTTAACCTCAACTACTTGATTTAAGAGAAAGCTACAAAGATGTTCTGACATGCTAAGAAAAAATGCAATGACTAAACAAGGGCACAGTTTTTATAATTAAGCAAAATATACATTTATGGGCAGAGACAAAAAAAAACCCACAAAAATTAAAGCTATCATAATGGAAGTGTAGATAATTTCTTCTTATAGGATATTCATAATGTTAAACTGTTTCTACATTCAAAAAATGGTTCAAAAAAAGAGAGAATAACACAAAGTACTTTTAAAGAAAGAACTGCCACAGAAAATAATAAACATACTCTGCAAAGTATTTTTTTAAATGTTTGCTTAAACATTTAAAAGTGTGCACAGGTGAGCAGGGGAGGGGCAGAGAGAGAGGGAGAGAGAGAGTCCCAAGCAGGCTCCAAACTCTCAGTGCAGAGCACAACATAGGGCTCAGTCCCATGAACCATGAGATCATGACTTGAGCCAAAATCAAGAGTCAGACGCTTAACCTACTGAGCCACACAGGCACCCCATCTGAAATATTTTTAATTCAATTTAAATAATGTGCTCCTTTATTTTAGTTTGTTACACTGTACAAAGCAATCAGTTTTTAAGTGCTTTTTGGCAGAATGGATAGGTGTCACGATTAGTAACATTTTCCTTAAGAACCAAGACTATATTCCAAATAAAACTCAAAGATTCTCGGGATAACTGGGTGGCTCAATAGGTTAAGCACCCGACTCTTGACTTTGGCCCTGGTCATGATTTCAAGGTTTGTGAGTTCGAGCCCCATGTCAGACTTGCTGCTGTCAGCTCAGTGCCCACCTGGGATCCTCTGTCCCTACTCTGTCCTGCTCATGCACTCTCTCTCTCAAAATGAATAAACATTAAAAAAAATACCCATACGTTATACAGTGACTAGAGTTCTGGATTCTGACAGCTACACCTCCATTACAAAGAGGTCTGATGGGGAGACACCACAGGACGGGATCTGCATTCTCCCCTGCTGCACACGTTTCCAGCACATGAACAGACCCGGTATGCTCAGAGCAGGTGACCTGGTCCCCTGCACCAGCTCTGGGCCCCTCCAATGGCACAAGCTGTGTTCCCTCCCCACCCCTTCCAACACGGGCCAGAAGTGCAGTCCCTCCAGGCCACGAGGCAAGGTCCGTGTGCTTGTCAGGAAACAGTGCCACGACGTGAGCCCTTGTCAGAGAGGGGGCTGGAGGGACCTGCTGAGAAAGGGGTTTTGGTAGCCTGTGACTTATGGGAGGTTTTTGCCTTGCTCCTGTGGCAGAGCTGCCTAGATAGACTATTTGTGTATTCTTAGAGCAGGGGCTGGCAAACATTTTCTGGAAAGACCCAGAGAGTAAATACTTAGGGTTTCTGTCACAACAACTAAACTCTGATTCTGTAGTGCAAAAAGTAGCCACAGACAATAACTAAACAAATGGGCATAGCGGAGTTAAAACTACCAAGAAACTGGCAAAAGCCGGATCCGGCCCAAGAACCATCATTTGCTGCTGTACGTGCTAGAGTTACCTTTACCCCTTAGCAGTTCCCTTTCCCCAATTTAATAATTCTTTATATAATTCTTTATATTAATTTTCTTTTTTTTAATTTTTAAAGGTTTTTAAAAAATGTTTATTTATTTTTGAGAAAGATATAGAGATAGAGCGTGAGCAGAGGAAGGGCACAGAGAGAGGGAGACACAGAATCCGAAGCAGGTTCGAGGCTCTGAGCTGTCAGCACAGAGCCTAACATGGGGCTTGAACTCACAAACCATGAGATCATGATCTGAGCCAGAGTTGGAAGCTTAACCGACTGAGCCACCCAGGTGCCCCATTTTTTTAAAGGTTTTCTTTTTAATGTTTATTTATTTTTGAGAAGGTTTTTTAAAAAATATTTTTAATGTTTATTTATTTTTACAAGACAGAGAGAGACAGAGTGTGAGCAGGGATGGGGTGGAGAGAGAGGGAGACACAGAATCTGAAGCAGACTGCAGGCTCCGAGCTGTCAGCACAGAGCCCGACGTGGAGCTCAAACTCCAGAATGGAGAGATCATGACCTGAGCCGAAGTCAGACACTCAAGTGACTGAGCCACTCAGGCGCCCCTTTTAATTTTCTATTTTCAACTAACTGATGATGTTGCTTGTCTCTGGGCTGATACACACAGTAGGTTTACATGTTCTTAAATGTATTTAATGATCATTTCTCACCAATTTGACTAACCTTAGGTTGTTGAAAAGGTTTAACAAATGAAAGCTATAAAAACGTGCAGAGGTCAGCTCTGCCTGCTTATGATATGCTTTAGTTACTTGGGCGGAGTGTAATGTTCCTCTGAGCACCTCCTGGAAGTATTTACTGACTCATGTCATTTCACAGCTATTACGATTACCTTGTTTTCGTGTGTCACTATGTAACCTGGAAGGTGTTTGCACACGGACCAGCACATTTAATCCACCGTGAGATTAATTAAACGAGGTGGCCCTGTGGCTGAGGTCGCGGTACGCCCTGGTGACCTATGGGAGCAAGCCACACTCTAAGCCTGTGAATACCTCAAGGTTGCAAAATCAAAACGCTACAGACAACCAACCAGAGACAGCCAACGAGGCTTTAGGCTATAGCCAATCAAACAATTTCCTCTCTTTGCTTCCGAACTTTCTCTACCTATGTCTCTCCAAGCTCCTAATAATTCCTGACAACTTCCTGTCACCCAATTCAAAATGATTTTTGTCCAAACTTTACAAATGTTTAATACACCTCAGTTTATCTTTTTTTTTTTTTTTAATGTTTATGCAGTTTTGAGAGAGAAACAGAGTATGAGTAGGGAAGGGGCAGAGAGAGAGGGAGACACAGAATCTGAAGCAGGCTCCAGGCTCTGATCTGTCGGCACAGAGCCTGATTCAGGGCTCGAACTCTCAAGCCATGAGATCATGACCTGAGCTGAAGTTGGACACTTAACCAACTGAGCCACCCAGGTGCCCCAATACACCTCAGTTTAGTTTTTAACATATCTTAAGGCCACTCTAAGGTAGGCATGGAAATATTATTCCATTTGACTTAGGTTGCAAAAAACAAGTTGAGCTAATTGCCAGAAATATGCCAGATAAGTCTCAGATTGGATTAGAACATACCCTGTGTCACACTGAGGTTGCCCAATTAGGGGTCTGCGCCCACCAGTGCTCAACCACAGCAGAGGTGAGGAGAGTTTCTAAGCCAACACTTCTCTCAAAGAATGATGATACACGGGGTTGACTTCAATGATAAGGGAAATGTCGTGGAAGAATGACACGTCTTCTTTGGTCTCCAGGACTGTGAGGATGCGAAACATGTGCAGATGGCTCACCGAAACGACTCCTAGACACCTGACTGGGCAGCAGTCTTCGCCGCTGCAGAGAGCGCTTTCCAGGACAGAACCACTGACCGCCCGAAAAAGGGGTCAACTCGTTTGCTATCTCAGAACAAGGCAAAAGCTCTTGTTTCAAATACAAATAATTGGCACCAGGCCTCCCTTCTACACGCGGTCCTCAGGAGGAGAAAGGATGAGAATGGTGAGGGAACAGGAAAAGAGACCAGGAGAGGCTGGGGGAGGAAGAGACAAAAGGGATGGACACTCGGGTGAAGCAGGCAGGAGACACAGCCAGGGTGAAGCAGGCAGGAGACAGAGAAGTGGCAAAACTAAAGGAGAAGGCAAAGACAGAAGGCGGAGAAGCTACAAACATAAAAGACAGAAGAGAGAGGGCTGGGGACTTGCAGTGGGCCCGTGGGAAGTCACACCTCTGTGTCTACTTAGAGCGTAATTGACTATTTTCTACTCTTCTTGAAACTGATGAGTCACTGCTTACAGCTGTTCACTGTTCTTTAGCTCCGCTAAGCTTTTCCAAGTGGTCACATGAGTGGGGGGACAGCCCACTGGGACAGGAAACTGGTCACAGGAACGTCACACTAACAGCAAAATGAAGTTAGCTAATTACCAGACTGCCACTACCCACTCCCGGTTTAGCAGAAAGAGGCTTCACAGAGACCTGGCACATGGCCTTGGCTTCAAAGCCGTCAACACGCTTTAAGTTCAATCCTTCCCCCAGTAGCACAGCTGCAAGACCCAAGCTGTTGGTTTTCCTTCTACAGTCAAAAAGCAGGATTCTGGGCCCAGAATTACCCAAATCAACCAACGGTCATGGATGAAGCAAAGATCTGAACTCCGTAACCGACAGCACAGCTCTCCTATCGAGGCAGCTGTCGGGGTCTGGCTGGGTCTCTAACCCCCCAGACCCAGGACAGACGCGATGTGGCTCTGCTTCTGACACAAGCCTGCTCCAGTCACTCGCTCGCGCCTCGGCACCTGTCATAGGCCCACAGCCCTGCAGGCTACAGTCGACAAATGCTCTATCTTAGGAGATTCCTTCCTCTAAAAAAATAAAATCTCACCTAGACAAATTCGCCAAAGGAGTGAAAGCAGAGGAACTCTCGGCCCAGGGCACGGGGTCCTTGACCCTGGACCAGGAGCTCACCCCCCCTCAGCCCATCACAGGTGGCCGTGCCCTGCTCAGACAGCGAAATGCCCAGTCAGTGCAGTCCTAGAGTGCGGCTCATTCAGCCTGGGACCGCAAGGACCTGTGAACAGTTACCTCCTTGACCAGCAGTGCCTTGGGACCGGACTGGGCCTCCTTCTCTCTGGACCCCTTAGCACCTAGCCCAGGACCCAGAGCCATAGGGACTTCGTGTTAACAAAGCAGAGCGCCCCTCCCCTGCACCGACCCCATTCAGGCCCCATGGCTGTGTAGCGTTCAGTCGTCACTAGGCACCTTGGCTTACTAGGAAGACCCACGGGATCCCGCCCAATGTGTGGGTCCACCCAATGTCCTGACAGGAGGTGCAGCCGGAGGGGCTGCGTTGCAATGTAGGTATATCCCCAGGAGTCTGGCCCCAGAACTACTTGGGAGACAGTGTGAGGTTAGTCCTCAAGAATGCCCCCAAATTATTAAGCTCATACATGAAAGAAACCAAACAGAAGGGTCTTTTGTTCAATCCTAAAAATTTATGTGACATTGCCAAATGTTGCAAAGCTACAGGAAACATTCTTAAACGATGATCAGTGAAATACAAATGCTGACTGATGCCACAGGAAAGACTAAATGATCTACCTGTGCAGTGCCGAGCGATAAAACCAAACCATGAGCATATGAAGAGCTGGTAATAGCATGAAACAAAAAAAAAATGTAGGGACAAAAGTGCTACTGGGGAGATTTGTTGTTAAAAATGTGTCATTCTCCTGTATTTCTCATGTTTATCATTTAAGTTAGCTTTTTGAAATTTGTCATTTGTGATTTCTTTTCAAATTCTAAATAAATATTAATTTCCAGGCCTCATTTTGGACTTTAATTTTGAATTCTCTGTTTAGACAAGGCTCCTGTATTCTTTTTAAAAAAAATTTTTAATGTTTATTTATTTATTTTGAGGGGGGAAGTGAGCAAGCAAGGGAGGGGCAGAAAGAGAGAAAGAAATCCGAAGCAGGCTCCACACTGTCAGCACAGAGCCTGATGCAGGGGCTCAAACCCATGAACCATGAGATCATGACATGAGCCGAAACCAAGAGTCAGATGCTCAACTGACTGAGCCACCCAGGCGCCCCCATGCCCCCCACATTCTAGGCTTCATGACTCACAGAACTTGGGTCTGCTCTGCTGGGGCCAAAGATAGCGCACAGATGTGGGTAAAATCGGAGACAGTACAGCACAGTGGTTAGAAAGCTGAGCTGTGCAGGCATGTGGGGCCGTTATCGGGTCCACTGAGTGCACGCACGGGAAATGCTTGAAGGAGCCTGGCAAGCTGTAAGCACACGATAAATGTAGCTGTTGTTACTCCTGCCATTATCATCTTCTTCATTATTATTAAGTGTGCTGCTTGCATGAGAGTGATTAAAAAAAATCGGGGTGGGGGAGGGGAGTGGTGAATGTTCCACGTACATTCAGTTTTACCAATCTGTTTACAAAAACTTCCCTGTCCTCTCCAAGAGCATATGAAGTAAAACAGACAACAATGGCAGGGATATTCACAGAGAAAGAAAAACAAAAGGCCAAACAGAGGAAACTGTATGATAATAGAGATGACACTGGAATTCAGGGACTGGGCCCAAAATAAACATAAATAGATGCTTACATTAAAAACTGAGCTGAGTATTGATGAAGTCTGTGTCAGGCAGGCCCGAGACGAACCACAGCGGTTGGGGGGTCAGCGGGTATACAGGAGCATTTCAGACCCAGTGCCAGCAGGGCAGCCCCCCAAGAACAGTGGGGCTGAAGGTCCCAGAGGAGGCAAGAGGGGCAGCAGTTATGTGGCACTCCAGGGAGAAAAATAGAGGCCCACCCTACTGCAGAGTCTGGGAGGCCCAGGGCCCACAGGCCTTTTCCTAACAGTGAATCAAAACCTTGGCTTCCTTGCCAAACATCTCTCCACATATCTTGGCTTCCTTGCTGGAGACTGGCAGGCAGGACCTGAGGTCAGGGCCAGGGGATCGGACTGTGGGAAGAGTGGGCTGCACCTTAAGGCACAACATGGGCACAGGTTGGCCCCTGATGCCAAGTCCCCATCCGCTGGTTGAAGCCAGGGCAGCATGGTGAACTTCCCAGTGATCACCTGGCTGTCCTAGGTGCCAAAAGGCATGATCCACAGTGCCCTCCCCACTAATCCCCCCTTCAAGGCTCTCCCACTTCACTCCTTCCTCCTCCAGCATTTGTTGCCAGGGATTGGGCTGCCCAACATCCATGCAAATTGAGATTCCAGATCCACAAGCAAACAGAAGCTAGGGAATCTTCCCAGGGCCAGGAAAATGAGAATCCTGGAATCCAGCATAACTGGAGAGCACGGGCCTACAAATAAGTTCAGTTTTGGCCAAACATGTATGAAGCCTCGAAAACCATGGAAGAGCTAAGCAGGAAGGCTCACTGATTTCATTGCTTTTGTCTCTGCCATGATAGCTTCCTGCGAACTTTCTAGTCATTTCTTGACTTTATGTCTCTGGTAATTAAATGTTAACACAGGCTGGAAGTCCGAATACCACTTCTTGAAATAGCAAACTGAGGAAACGGCAACTCTTAG